>JABEVN020003414.1:0-18370 GCA_013146195.2 Codonopsis lanceolata | reverse complement strand
AATGATTAAGACTTGAATAGAAAGCCAAGAACTCAACGAACACCTCGCACGCCGAAATAGAAGCAAATACTTGCAACGAGGGAATCGCTAAGGCCAAATTCAACGATTAAACCGGCGATTCAACAAACAAGTTTATATGATTATAAACATGTTATGAACTTCTAAAATGATCTATGAATGATTCTAAGACATTTTTATAACAAGTAAACATGCTCACAATCAACCAAGAAAGTAAGAAAACAGCATACAACGCACATGTTAGAATACGGGCGTTATTAATAGAAGACTCAATTCAGTAACCCTTTGTTTCTGAACCCGAAAATCCTATTCCTCAACTCACCTATGAACCAAATTCTGAACAAAACACTCATCAAGACATAGATGATCTTCCTTCTAGCCCTCCTTCTGAACTTTGTCATGAAGATACAGCAGCAACTCATCATATTCTGCTGCCACAAGAACATGTAAAGACCATCCAATCTCAAATCATTGGTGACATTCATGTTGGAGTACGAACCAGGAGATCTTCCAAAAATGAATATATGTTCTGTGCTGCATTTGTCTCAGAAGAAGAGCCAAAGAAGATCGATGAAGCTCTTCAAGATCCAAGTTGGCTGGAAGCCATGCAAGAAGAACTTCAAAGACTGAACGATGCCAATGGGGCTTAGTCCCAAAGCTCGCCGATCATACTCATTGGCATAAAATGGTGTTCGTAAACAAGAAGGACGAGGATGGGAACATAGTTAGAAACAAAGCTAGACTTGTTGCACAAGGATATCGCCAAAAAGAAGGAATAGACTATGATGAAACGCTTTGCTCTAGAGCAAGATGGAAGCTATCGTAATTTTCCTAGCCTATGCTACATACAAGGATTCTCAGGTCGTATCAAATGGATGTCAAGAGCGCATTTCTAAATGGTGATCTTCAACGGCCTACGTTGCTCAACCTCCGTGCTTTGTGGAGAAAGGAAAGAAACTCATGTCTACAAGCTTAAGAAGGCTTCTATGGTCTTAAGCAAGCTCCTCGGCCCGGTATGAAACTCTATCCAAATTCTTAGTAGAATAAGGATTTGTGCGAGGCAAGATTGACACCACTCTCTTCATCCTCAAACACAAAGGACATTCTCTCGGTACAAATTTACGTTGATGATATTATCTTCTGATCTACCAATGAGAAGTTGTGTTGCTGAAACGCCATGATTCAGATCGGTCGCTAAATGTAAACTTACAAAAGACTTACAAGGAAAGAAAGTTGATATCACCCAATTATGGGGATAATCGGATCTCTGCTTTACCTCACCGCCAGATAGAGACTTAATATACAGACGCTGGGTTGGGTATGTCTAGATTTCAAGCACTCTCGTGAGTCACATCTTCTGGACCAAAAGAATTATTAAGTATTGATCGATACCACCAACTTAGGTATTCGTATCCAAGGGAATCCTTTCAACTTGGTTGGTTACTCGATGTCGACTATGTCAGTTGCCAAATTGATTAAAAAGCACCGCTGAACTTGTCAATTTCTAGGAGATAGACTTGTCTCCTGGGCTAGCAAGAAACAAGCATCGATTTCCAACTCCACCATCAAGCAGTAGTACATAGCTGCTAGTAGTTGTCATGCCAACTGCTGATCAAAAACAACAAGGCGGACTACGACATCAAAGTAAATAGACGCCTAATCATGTGTGATAACACCTCAAAGAATCTCTATCACCTACAATCCGTGATGCACTCTAAAACGAAGCATATCGATGTTCGATATCACTTTCTAAGGGACAATGTAGAAAAAGAGAAACATTAGCATGAAGTATATTTCAACTCGACCATCAACTCCATTTACATCTTCACCAAAGCTCTGCTGCACATGTTTGCTTATCTGGGAGAGCTTGATATGTTTGACCTAACCGCTTAAATTTAACTTTAATTTAAAATTAATTTTTATTTTGAAATTTCAAAATTAATTTTAAGCAAATTTGAAAAAAATTTCTTTAAGCGCACTTGAAAATTTCTTTTTAAGGCATTTGAAAATTTCTCTTAAGCAAACTTATTACTTTAAAAATAAAATCAAGAATTTATAAAGTCACTAGGAGACAAAGATAAGCTTTCTAAACTTTAAGTTTTAGAGGGACGTTTATGAAAATTGTGAGGGACCGATTTCAAACTTGGTTGAGTTAATTTTTATGAAAAGGTATTTCTTTCTCTTTCCTAAAAACTGGTCATTCATTAAGTCTTGTCATCAAAAGGCGTCCGACTTAATGACATTTCACAAGTCTCTATGATCGACTGACGCCCTTTCTTATAAACCCTCAACCGCTAAAAACTCATTTTACAAGACTGTTTCTTGCTATTCTCTTTCTAAAGCTTTCTTCTCTCTAAGAATTTCTCGCTTCCTTCGCCTCGCTCGATAGCTTCCATTCTCAAGATTCGTTTCCTTTTCATTTTCTTCCTCTTCTCAGAATCTTCGACAATGGTAAGAAATTCTAATAAGACTTAGAACTTCAATATTTACCGCTTATTTCATCGCATTATCTTACATATTACTGCTCATATACCGCCGATTTCCAAGATTCTCGAGTAATATTCACCAGTATATGACATCTCATGAGTTGACTAGAAATTTCTAGGCTTAATGCTATACTTTGTTCATATTTAGAGTTCTTGAGTTTTTGCCCTAATTATTTGCCGAAATTCTTTAGCCGGTATTTCTTTCTTCAAATCGCTGTTTCCCGAACAATGCTCGTAATCCAATCGTTGAGATTCCAACACCGCCCACTATGTACCATCCGGATGTGCACGACTAACCATCTGCTCGCTTACGCCTCGAGTAAAGATAGTGGATGACCTGAACCCGCCTCAAGCATTCTCGCCTGCTCATGTTGAGGATACGACATTATTGGCTACCTTCTAGTGGAAGAATTTCTTCCGTAAGGCAATAATCAATCCACTCAAGGTCCTCCATGCCGTACCGCTGCCGCTGTCGACTGCCACCGCCACTATCACTGCCCGCCTGCATCGCCAAGATTATGGGCGTGGAGTTTGATGGCCCTACCTCTCCGATCGATATCGAAAAGGCCAACGCTTGGTCTTATATGCGTGGATAAAACACTCCAAGAGTGGTTATGCCGCTTAAGATGAATAGGACCCTATTCAAGATGATGTTCACTTCCTTAGCCATCTCTTCGACAAAAGTATGATCTTCAAGAATGGCACCCATGACATCATGACTTCGTATCACTGAATACACGTCACTGGTCATTGGGCATCCTCGAACCTTCGACTCAACGGGCAATGCATCTTATTTCGAGATGATTTGTGATGCCGTTGATGCCGCCAAGAAATCTCTCAAGCGTGTCGCACCATTTGCTCGCTGCCTTCTCAACACTCTTCTTCTGGCCAAACACGCAATTTCATACCCGCATCTTTGCCTTCGAGAAGAAGAAAGTTCGTAAATCCATCCAGCTTACCAAAGACCTTCATCATTAACACCCTCAAGCCGAAGAACCAGAGAGTTCAGCAAGTCTTCACCCTCTCGTCATCGCCCATACCTTGAACCCCCTCCACTTAAAGTTATCGAATCAATCCCGAGACAACCGTGGACGCCTTCATGGCTGCCAGCTACCGAGCAAAAAGAAGTTTCCAAGGAAGCCGCCGGCTGGCCGCTTCTAGCAAAGCCGGCCGAACCTACTCCCTCCACAACTCACAAACAAGAAGAAGATCTCGCTGCTGAGGAGGAGCCTGGTTTGCCCCCAAAAGAGGAAAGCCGCTTCCTCTTTAAGTACTGGGCTGCCGCCATCCGCTGCCTCCAAGCTAAAAAGGAAAGAAGACCCGCCGCATCCATCCGCTCCCACTCCCCGTGCTGCAGAGGCCGCCGAACCTGACCTCGCCCTCTCCGCCTCGCAAGCATAAGTCAAAACGCCCGAGCCTCTCAACCCTTTATTCCCTCTCATTCCTCCTTCCTCACCTATTCTTCTTATTATTCCCTTCCTTTCTTCTTCAACAGCCTCGCCGGGGCTGTTGGGAGAGAGCCTCGCCGCTACCCCCTCCTTCCCCTATTTCCTCTTCAACCCTCAAGGCTGTTGAGGAGGAGCCTTCTTCCCTCGCCTCCAAAGAAGAAGAAACGCACTTCGTGAAGCCCTGCTCCAACACCATCTTCCACCCTCTCAACCCATAGACACTATCCCTTCTCTCGCCATCTTCTCCGAACCTATCTCCTCCATTCATCCGTAATCCTCCCTAGCCATCGCACTGCCCTCACACACTCTTCTCCCTCTACCTCTTCTCCTTCCTTCTATGTCCGAACACTTCTCCTCTCTTGCCCCTCATATATCTACCCTTCTCTACCAAACCGCCTTTCTACCGTAAATCTTCCCTCCTATCTCTCAATACATCACTCCTATTTCCATCTCTCTCGACCTATACTGCATTCTCTTCCCTTCCATCTCTTCCGCCACCCATTCCTTTCTATTTGATTTCTCTCTATTTCCGACCTTCTCTATCCTTCTTCCTCCCCTAACTTCATTCTTCTACCCGACTATCCATTTCCTCCTATCTTTGAAGCATCCTCTTCCTCTTCTCGCTCTTCTCCGTCAAGAGCCAGCCACCGACATTGAAGTTGATTCCAAACCCTCTTCTCCTCCACCTACAACCTCTCGGCTACTCATCATCCTCGCTTCTTCTTCTTCTCCTCACCTCGCCCTAACCCTTCTCGCATCCATATCTCCGTTAACCTCAACCCTTTCTCCCTTCCAAATAACTCACCGATCCTCGCTCTTTCCGGATCTTTTTCGAGCCAACACGACCAGCTGCCACCAACAAAGACTCGGCTCTCTACGGCCCAAATAGATCAGAATGTGCTCGCCTATGGCCTCAACGCTACTCATGCCACCATCTTTGACATAGGCAAGATTGTTGATCAATCTGTGAACGACACGCCAAGCTTTCACTACTCACCTGTTCTTAGTTCAAGATCAACAAGATGCTCGATAGGCATGCCGCACTCCCAAAGACAAGATTCGTGCCCTCTTCGACGAGCTCAAGACCTGCATGCAAGACGAGCAATTATTCGTGAGATGGAGGTTGCCGATTTCACCGATCTTCGCCTCGGGTCGAGCAAGCCGATGCAGTACGGCCGCCGAACATCGTAGGGTTGGTGCCATCAGGAGGAGAGCTACTCACTTTTGAATCAAGCCCCGATCAAGAACATAACCGACTCCGAGAACGCCTGAATGACGTAATCGTAGTCCGGGTTGAGACTACTTAGAACGAAGACGCCTCACCCCAATCTATTTCGAATCTATGGTATTTAGTTCTCAGTATCTCTGCTTTTTAAACTATGCCGTTTTGCCAAAAAACTTCTGCTTAAACAAACTTGTTTAATCACGATGACTTAGTTTCTTTCAAGTTTAAATTGCTCTATCTTGATATTATCCGCGCTTTATTTAAACTAGGTGTTTAAATCTTTACATGTTGCATGTGTGCTTATCTCATAGATTTAAACCCCGCTCTACTCAGACTTAATTTTAATGCTTTACTCTTGTAAGTACTTAGTCTAGTAGCTATCTCTACTAAGGCTTCGCTTTCGAGAGACATGGTCGCTCTTAATAAAAATCTTTAAGACATGTTATTATCTCAGTGCATGATTCAAAGTCTGCTAGTAGCTGAGATGATGACATCAACCAAATAGGAGGAGATTGTTGATTCCTTATTCTAGATTTGGTTGAGTCATCCTCTCGATTCTAGTGTGCATGCTGGCTAAAAGGTCTCTGCTGCACCGATTAGTGTGGCAACCTGCCTTAGAATCAATGTGTATTTAGAACTGTTTAAGTATTAGTCTAGGCGCGGTTTTGCAAAGCTTCTACCAGCCTTTAGCGACCACAGATTTTGAAGTCCGCTTCAAAGACCGAAAATCAAATTGGCCAAATCACGAAAATATGACACGTGTACACCTCTTTAGATATTTTCAAAATATCTAGTCATTATGTCTTCATCGATTTCACTTTCAAGAAGTCAACTCGACAATTGTCCGACAATTTCCTCGAAAACCGAAGACCGAAGACATTACCCGCTTTGGCTAAGAAGACTTTCCAAGCTGCGAGCCCGCAACCAAACCTTACTCAAATTGGGAATGTCCTCTGCGCACACTTTGCATCTCGATGACTGGTCGTTACATCTCCCAAAGCGCCGAATTGCATTCAATGCAATAACGCTGGACACGCCTCCATGTCTCTCCAACGGTCCAAAGATTTCTTCCTGGTATTTATTCAAGTCTTGAAGATCTGAAGAACGACTCTTGCGCATTAAACTCTCAAGCTTCATCTTCACACTCAAGCATTCAAGAGATCAAAGGACAAGGACTAACACTTCACCAAACTTTCTGAAGCTGCATATCTACCATCTTAAATTCGTTTTCAGCTTCATTTAGTTTGTCTTTAAACTGTTCTTTAATTCTGCACGTGAAGAGAACAATTAATCATTGATTGTTTCTCTCACCTTTATACACTTGGTTAAAAACTCATTTTGTACACGATCCATTAGAGATCTAAATCATAAACCTAGTGGATAAACAAGTGCACTTTTAAAATCTAAAGCTAACCACTTTGGTAGTGATGTAGTACTATTCACGCACGAACCACTTTAAATTCTGTGTCGTTCGAATCGTTTTATTACTCTTATTAAGCTGCTTGTGCTTAATTGTTTCAGATTCTGCACTACCTAAACAACACTCTTGATAATTCAGAATCTACTTTGTTTCCGCTGCCTAAACACTTCTATTTAAACTTCTCAAGAAATCATTAAGAAGTGTTTACGAAAAGTTTTTTAAAAAAACATAACTAGGCTATTCAACCCCCCCTTCTAGCCTAGATTGAGCCTATTTTGGGACCAACAAACTATATACTTCTTCCGACCCAAAATTATTATTCAATGTTCCCTTTGTGCCCATCCAAAAATTATTGAAATGAAATCTCCATCCGTTTTAAAATTATCGTCATCCTTTCTTTTGGGACAGATGTAGTAATGTTAAAGTTTGAATTATTTGATTCATGTCAAAATCATAGTGTGATTAAATGATCATTTTGGTGTTTGCTTTTTTTTTTCTATTGAATAATCATATATAAAATTATGTCGTAGAAAATGATTAATTTTCAAATTCTATAATAACTAATCTTATTGTTATATATTTTTAGTTAAGTAGTGTCCCCAAATTTATTCTTTTAATTTTATATGTATAATTTAGTTGAAAAACATACATGCCGTACGTTTTACGCACAGATACACACACTAGTATTAATTACTACGAATTAATATTTTTTTTGTTAGAATTATCAGGGTATTACAAGTTACCATGCCACTTTATCTGTCATGTTTTCATATTCTTGCTTTAAAATCAACCCATTTTGGCTTAGTTTGCATAACTATTGTTTAGTCTTATACATCTTCGTATTTTAGTGCAGAATGTTTATTGATAAGTTTTTATTTCAGAAAATTATCATGATTCATTTGATAGGTGTCCTGGGAGTCTAGGACACGTTATAATGATTGTGGGTGAGGGCATTGATTTATTGAAAGCATCACAGTAGTTTATGTGAGGATTGAGGAATAAGGATATAACTCTATTTATTATGTCCCATGGCCTGGGGATCGTTCAAGAATGAGGATATAACTCTATTTCATTATTTCATGATTTGTTACTGCAGTATATATTCATTTTGTGTTAACAATTCTGATGTTTGTTTTTGGCATCAGTATTATTAGATTTTTTTAGTCTTGAAAAAACTGTGTTAACAGTTCTAATGCTTAGCATTGATATCAGTATTATTAAATTTTTTTGGTCTTGAAAAAATTATGTTAACAGTTCTGATGCCTAGCATTGGTATCTGCATTATTGGATTTTTTTGTCTTAAAAAAACTGTGCTAACAGTTCTGATGCCTAGCATTGACATCAGCATTATTAGATTTTTTTTGTCTTGAAAAAATTGTGTTAATAGTTCTGATGCATAGCATTGGCATCAGGATTTTTTGAATTTTTTTGTCTTGAAAAGACTGTTAATCGTTCTGATGTCTAGCATTGACATCATCATTTTTGGATTTTTTTTTGTCTTGAAAAAACTATTAACAGTTCTGATGCCTAGCATTGACATCGGTATTTTTGGATTTTTTTTTGCCTTGAAAAATTAGTTAACAGTTCTGATGCTTAGCATTGACATCAATATTTTTGGATTTTTTTTGTTTTTAAAAAACTATTAACAGTTCTGATTCCTAGCATTGACATAAACATTCTTGGATTTTTTTTTTGTCTTGAAAAAATTGTTAACAGTTATGATGCTTAGCATTTGCATCATCATTTTTTGATTTTTTTTTTTTTTAGTTTTGACAGTCCGGATGAGATTTATCTTTATTAATGACATTTTTGTCATTTGGCAACCAATTTGTAATTATAGGAAATGTCCAAAAAATGATGAAAACATGTTTATAAAATTATATCCACTTGAAATTTGTCAAAAAAAGTGTTGTTTTAGGACTGTGGGTTGGGAAGTCGTGTGGGATGGAGGGGACTGGGCAAGGGCATGCGATGTGGGTTGAGCTAAGAGAGGACGGGCAATGGTAGTCGATGTGGGTTAGGAAGGGAGTGGGCAAGGCAACCGGGTGGGGTGGGTGGGTTGGGTTGGGGTCAATGGGGAGGGACTGGGGAAGGGGCAGGCGGGTGGGTTGCGTTGGGCTGAGGGAGGGACTGGGTAAGGGGAAGTCCGTGTGGGTTAGGCTAGAGGGAGGCTGGTGGCCGGTGGCAGTGTTTAAACAATTTTGTGTGTGGGGGATAATATAGTATTTTTACAACAAAAAGTGATGTATTAAGTCTTTAATAAGTGTTGTATTAAACATACCCTAATTTTCATATTTAGCATGATAATAGTATCATCAATGTAACCATGAATTTGATCATACGTGGCCGTGGGTAATTCACGCCCTCAATCATATGTGTCATTTTTTCTCTCTTTATTTACATTCAATCAAAATGGATCTCTACAATGCAAATGTGGATGTAATCTTATGTGGCTTGCATTTCATCACTAAAATAGTATTTGACAAAAAAATAAAAATAAAAAAAATAAAAGAATAGATAACAACTAATATAAAGAGTTTTTAAAAAGAATAATAATTACTAGGATGCATCCACAACCTCAAGTAGAATGTGAAAGTTTGACATTGTTATCCACAATGTGAACAAAT
Source organism: Codonopsis lanceolata (assembly GCA_013146195.2). Classification (NCBI taxonomy): domain Eukaryota; kingdom Viridiplantae; phylum Streptophyta; class Magnoliopsida; order Asterales; family Campanulaceae; genus Codonopsis; species Codonopsis lanceolata. The sequence goes on along the minus strand of JABEVN020003414.1, from coordinate 9,146 downwards.
TTGGTTGCCACATCATATCCACATTCATCATCTATAATTGCATTGAAAATATTTGTTCTTTCAAGAAAAACTAGTGATGCACTCGTGCGTTGCACGAATTGTACATGTGTATAAAATTATATACTAAATTAAAATTGAATAATATGTAATTATTTTTTTAATATTACAAAATAAACAAAAAATAATAAACAGTAAAATTAAATATAGAAAATCCTATAAATTTGTAAAAAATAATATAAATTTTGGAATACTTTTTATATACAATAATTTTCGTTCAACATGAACGATTATTGCAACTATAAATATCACATAGTAACTCTAGACAAAGCTACATACAACTTATGATAAGCAAAATCATGTTTTCAAATGAAGTCTTATATTATACAGTGATTTAAAAATAATATCAATAGTCTTTAGGTTTAAAAATATTTTACCTTTGAAGAAAAAATTCAATTTATAGAATAAAAATATTAAGAATTTCAGTTCAATTCAAATTCTAATATATTTTTTTTTGGATATAAACAATAAAATTTACATTGAAGCCCACAATTCCAATTCTAAACAATGGAATTTAGGTTCATTTTCTCTCATTCTCTACTCTGGAGTCTCAACAAATTTAAATTCACTTATGTGTTTTTCATATTAAAAAATGATATTAAAATATATACAAATAAATATATATAAATAAAAGTTATATTAACGTTAACAAAATTGATAGCACATATTGTGACGACCCGACCCGGACCCCAATGCGAGATCCCGAGTCGTGCCGTCCAAATAATCAATAACACAAGCATGCATAAGTAGGATTATAAAATTCATGTGGCGCAACATCGCATACGAATAACTGGCCACACTTGGCCTGGGAAAACAACTAAATTTAAACAAGTCTTCGGCGACGTTACAGCCGGAACCCAACATCTACTCCTACAATTATTAACACATGCTTATAATACCCTCAACGGCCACAACATGCCGGAGATAACAATAACAACAAAATTAAACGAGCTTTAGCGGAAGAAAACCGTAGTGAACCATCTATTATACAATAGAGCTCAGTCTCATAAAGAGCGGCTCAGATCGCTTAATTAACTTTATATCAAACGGTTGAGATTGTATATTTATGTTTATATCAAACGGCTGAGGTTACGTATTTATACCTATATCTAACGGTTGAGATCGATTCCAAGACTCCTCCCTCTGCGTCCCCCTCTCACTATCCCTGTACAACTACAACTCCAAATATCTCGCATATTTGGCAGCTAACCCACGTCCCTATAACTCGGTAGCCATTTTTTCACACACACAGTCTGCCAATCCTTTGCTTGGATCCCAAATCTCTTCTCTTAACTTTACCCTTTTCCATTTTTCAAACCCCAACAAATCTTGAGATGTATTTACATACCCCAACATGACGGATCCGGCTACGGAGATTGACCGGAAATTGCAGGTACCCAATCGAGTCAATTTGTAGTTTTTATGTTTTGTTTGGATATAACCATATTTAACAATTAAGTTTTAATTAGATTGGTGGTTTAATATGGCTCCAAGGATGGCGCGGCAATAACGAAGGCTTGCGTTTTGGTTGTGATTGTAGGAGAGGAAGGAGGCATAGATAGGATGTAAGTGGCGCAGGCCGGCGTAGAAGTGAGGCGAGGCCGAGGATGTTGTAGATGCCGCCGCCGAGTATGCCAAGACGGCGAAGGCAGTCGATCGATTAAACACACTTGGATTAGAGGTGAGTTGTACCGAAAATGGATTTGTTCGGAATCAAGATGCAGGTGACTCAAACAATCATATCTTCTGTTTGTTCTTTGTGCCGTTCTTTTCGTCGTTGAGTTTTAATACCCATGGGTGGAACATGACGGATCCTACGGAGATTGACCGAAATTGCAGGTACCCAATCGAGTCAATTTGTAGTTTTTATGTTTTGTTTGGATACAACCATATTCAACAATTAAATTTTAATTAGATTGGTGGTTTAATTTGGCTCCAAGGATGGCGCCAGGCAATAACGAAGGCTTCGTTTTGGTTGTGATTGTAGGAGGGAAGGCTTCAATCTATTGTATAGTAGATTGAAAATCTCAAATTTGGAGAGAACGAAGAAGGAAAACAAGGAAACTTCAATATTTTGTAGAAAATTAAGTTGATGTTCCTATGAAACAAACCACACATTTATTTATAGATAAAATATGTAATAATTTTTATATTAAAAAACAAAAGATTTGAGGTATTTTGGATCGTTCAGCCATTTAATTGGATAAAGAAGAGTAGAAGACATTCTTTGAGGACTCTGCAGAAGGGAAGTGAATAAAATGGTGAATTCTTGCTGGTTTTGATTTTGTTGTTCCTTTGATCTCCGATGGGAAAGTCAAACAAGTTTGATTTGAATAATGGACTTTCGGCTATGACTTGCTCTTGGCAAACCATGCTGATGCCTTTTGGCATTAATTCATGTTAGTACGAATGAAATTAGATTTTTGTGGGGTTAGAAAAAAGAGGAAGTCCGGGACTTTTGACGTTGATTTTGTATATAGTTTTTCATGTATATGAATATATTTATATATCTATCGCAGCCCACCGTAGAATGCGGTAGAAGAATGAACAGATTTGAGCGAGGGAGATGGAGATGGTGTCGGGTTTGAGAAAGAAAGGGGAGATTGTGAGCTAGAACGGGAAGAAGAAAAGGGGATCGGGCTATGGCAAGTAAGGAGGCCGGATTCAGAGAGGGAGAGAGAAAATGGGAGATGGAATTGAAGAGTCCTCACGCTTTTTCTTTATTAATTTTTTAATTTTTTTTAATAATTTATTAATTCCTTCAACTTCCAAGCTTTCTGATTACTTTGCGATTGCAAGGATTTTGAGCATGCGGCCGCATTCTTGCTTCTCAAAATTTCGGCCAGTCTCTTAAATTACCTTGCGGCCGCAAGGCCAACCCCGTTGTCTCATCCCCGCACGGCTTCCTGTTCTCCATCTCATGACTTTTAATTGTTGTCATGTTGTCTTATTTACAAAGTTAAGAAAAATACTAAAATTTTAAATTGAAAAATAGTTAATTTAAATCAATAGAAGTGATAATAATGATTTAAATTGAGTGTATAAAACATTCTTCCGATTTTTAATGTTGTTAAGAAGGGTGGAGTCATCTTTTTTTCGTTTAACCATTTTTTAAAAAAATGTCTAAAACACAATTTATTGAGTTTTTCTTTAGGTGGTTTGGGTTTTAAAATGTGTATTATCTTTTTTGGAAATTTTTTGGTTTAACTAAGAATATGTATTACCATTAATTGGGAATTCTTCCAATTTTTTATGTTATTAAGACCACTCTAAAAGATAAACTGTTTTTATTTTATTTTTTAAAAAATAGAATAAGTAATAATATGTATAATTACTAATTTTAAATTCTTCCGATTTTTTACGTTGTTAATAATATGTATAAAATATAAAATACACTTTTCATTAAACACATAGTCACTTTTTTATTCCAACATAAAAAAGATATATTAATTGTTTAGTATCTATCTTCCACAGTAAATCTATAATATAAAACATGTTACGCGGTTAAAAAAAATGTTAAAAAATTAATACCCTTGGTGTATGTGTTAAAAAAAAGTTTATATTTTAACAATTTTTTTTTTCTTATTATGACTACTCTAAAAGATAAACTGTTTTTATTTTATTTTTTAAAAAATAGAATAAGTAATAATATGTATAATTACTAATTTGGAATTCTTCCAATTTTTTACGTTGTTAATAATATGTATAAAATATAAAATACACTTTTCATTAAACACATAGTCACTTTTTTATACCAACATAAAAAAGAGATATTAATTGTTTAGTATCTATCTTCCACTGTAAATCTATAATATAAAACATGTTACGTGGTTAAAAAAAAGGTTAAAAAATTAATACCCTTGGTGTATGTGTTAAAAAAAAGTTTATATTTTAACGAAATATTATTAATTGTATAAGTTAAAGCCGGTTGTCCTCCTCAAATTTGTAATTTTATTTCTATTAATAATTAATAAAATCTAAAAGGTATCGCCTGTTTCTTAAAAAAAATTACAAATAAATAAAATCTAACAAGGTATGTTTTCTTAAATAAAATTACAAATAAGAGTTTTAATATTTTCTCCATCGTGAATGATCATAATGTTTTAATTGATTATCGAGAAGTCTTCATTTTCAATTTGTTATTTTAGACTTTTTTGAAACATGATTAAAACATATATTGATTTATTTAAATGTTGATACCCTCCAAGATCTTCGACATCCTCCTCTCATTTCCAGCTGTACATAGGCACGAAGACACAAAGACATATTACATATAAAACGAGGCTCGACATAATCGGCATACCAAAAGATTACAAGTATCATATAGTTAAGTTACAACAACATCAAAAACCCCAAGCCAAGTCTACATGACTCGCTTCCCAACGTCCTTTCCAAAATAAAAGATTTACTAATAGATGTCCAAAAGAGCAACCTGCTAATACAAACAACCAAACGAGTACAAGCGAGTCTATCCCGAGGAGTCTCCTCGCTCCGGATCTAAGGAAAGATAAGCAAACAAATAGGGTAAGTCGAAAGACTTAGTAAGTTACTACAATGCATGTTCATGTTATAGCATGACATTTATCTCAGTTATAATACATGATCATCCTATAGCACTTAGCACATTGTTCACATAAGTGCGGGAAATTAAATCATACAAGTAGGATATGATATAGTCACGGCCGCTTCGTAGTTCCTGCAATAAAACTTTATTATACTTTATCGTGCAACATTGATGCTGTGAATGCATCAACTTTTTATCAAGTACCACTCGATCTAGATAGCAAGCCAACGCGGCACTTAAGCGATACGGCAAAGGGCTACTTTTCCATTGCCAACAATGGAGGTGTGTGTGAAGTCCTAGGTGCGGCGATTCATACGAGCAAAACACGAATCCCATAATTCGTGAAGGCGATGCATCGTCCCACCTTGACCGATAACAAACCAAATAATGCCATTTGGACTCAATGTGATGCACAAGTAGATATTTACTTGACTAAACCAATCAAAGACCGAATTCGACAAGAGAGAACTTCGACCAACCAAAGTAGGGTATTAATCTCTACTACAAAATCATAACAAGGCAATTAGATTGCACAAAACCAACCTTTCATAAAAACTTGTTATAAACAATCAAACCAAGCTCATACTTGAGTAAACCAAATCAAACGGTGTTCAAACTTTGTAGGGATTGAAATTAGGGTTCAACGCGTTCAAATATTCCCTAGAGTCGACTCCGTTGAGTCTTTGCTCTAAATTCCCAAATTTGGAGAAATTGAAGCTATATGCTTCATAACCCAACCTAGGTCATTTCTAGGTTCAACAAGGTATTAAATTCACCAAGGCAATGCAAAGTGTTTCATGTTCATCATAGAGTTCATTTCATAAGATAGAACACATACAACATAACAACATATAATGTAGGCTCCATTTAGGGCATTCTCATATGAACAAACTTCCAACAACAAACATTATACATGTCTCTAACATGTTTAAAACTTTAAATAGGCAAGATGAAAGAATAATATAGGCTTTCACAAGCAAGAATTCAACCTATACATGCTCTAACAAGATCAAAATCTCAACACACAAGAAGATAGCATGGAAGGCATACATGTGTCCTCATTGACCTCAACCACCATAGGCTTTGCTTCCTTAGGGTCAATGAGAACTTAAAAGAAGAAGATGAAGAAAGTAACTTACAAGTTATACACCAAAGAAAGCAATAAAGGAAACCAATCGGATGGAAATGCTCCTCTTCGAGCTCTACAACTTTAATGAAGAACTCTTGGCCAAATGATGAATGGATGATTGAAGATGGAGATGAGACCAAGAAACCATGGAAGAGTTGAGAGAAGATGAAATTCGTTTTGAAAAAGCTCTCAGTGAAAGTAAGAGGAAATAGCTGATTTGTGGCTTATAGTGGTCAAAAGTTGGGTGGGACAAGTGTCAAGCCAATGTGGTCCCTTTCTTGGCTGATTTGGTGGCTTAATTGGTCACTAATGGGCTCTTAATCCATCATTAAAATTAGTTAGGGATGTTAGGACTTAAGTAGGAAGGGTTAGGGAGGTTTAGGATAGGTTTAGATATGGGTTTGAAGTGTACAAGTCGTCCAATTTCGAGCAGGGGAGAAAATCATCCCGTAACAGGACAGCGGTGGCGGGCGCCTCACCCAGGCCATCTTGACCGCCTCTTCGCCTCCCAAGTTGAGACCATTCGACAATTGGCTCTGCGGGGCGCCTCACCGGCTCCCATGCGGCCGCCTCGGCTCCAGGAACCTCTAAAACTTGATCTAAACTTGATCTAAATGGTCCCAAACTTTTTGGGCAACCATTCTAAGGTCTAACCCTACTCAAAACAAGTCGGAGCGCAGAACAACCCCGGAACAAGCTAGAACAGGCGCGAACCACGCGACGAAAACGACAGTTAAACTCAAATCAAACATCAATCAAACTAGGATATCTTGGGCATGAAAAGGTTTGTTTCAACATGATTAAGACTTGAATATAAAGCCAAGAACTCAACGTGAACACTAGAGCGTCGAAATAGAAGCAAATGAGAGAGGAATTCGCTAAGGCCAAATTCAAGCGATCAAACCGGCGATTCAACAAACAAGTTTATATGATTCTAAACATGTTATGGACTTCTAAATGACTTAGAATGATTCTAAAACATATATATCAAGTAAACATGCTCACAATCAACCAAGAAAGTATAAAGACAAAGCATAGAATGCACATGCAAGATTATGGGGCGTTACACTCTCCTCCTTTAGGAATTTAGTCTAAATTCTTACCAAGTTAAATCGAATAAATGTGGATGCTTCTCGCATCTCCGCTTCCAGTCTCCCAAGTCGCTTCTATGTTGTGATTCCTCCAAAGAACTTTGACTAAGGGAATTCTTTTGGTGCGTAGAACTTGCTCCTTGGTATCCAATATCTTCACGGGCTTTCAACGTAATGACATATCGGCTCAAGCGTGATCTCTTCATACTCAAGTACATGGGACTCATCCTTCAAATACTTTCGCCATGGGAAACATGGAATACATTATGAGTCTGAAAGTGAAGGTGGCAATGCAATACGATCTGCGCTAAGGTTCCAACTCTCTCAAGAACCTCAAATGGACCAATGTATCTCGGTGTAAGCTTCCCTTTCTTGCGAACCTCTTAGTACCTCTCCTCGGTGTTACAAAGAACACGTCACCCACTTGGAATTCAAGATCCGTCTTCGATTGTCCGCATAACTCTTTTGTCGACTTTGAGCGGTGCGCAACGATCTCTAATCAACTTCACGCTCTCAGCGAAGCGTTGCACTAATTCGGAACCCCAAAGTTTTGCCTCAACTTCGTCCCAACAAATTGGCGATCTACACTTACGCCCATACAAAAGCATACTGCGCCCATCTTGATACTCGATAGGCATTATTATAAACTTCGGCTAAAGGTAAGTAAAGAATCGGCTTCCCTTGAAATCCACGGCACAAGCTGTATATCCTCCAAAATCTGAGAATCAATCGCTCGGATGACCATGGTTTGCGGATGAAAAATTTATCTTGAAGTCAATCTAGTCCCCCAGCTTCTAGCGACTTCCAAAATCTTGGCGTGAACCTCGGATCTCTATCGGACACAATACTAACCGATGCGCACCATGAAGTCTCACGATCTCTTGAATATACAAAGAGGCACTAAGCGAGTCAGCGAATAAGTGATAGCTATCGAATGAAGTGTGCGAGACTTAGTCAATCTGGCGTATAACCCAAAGCTGCATTAAAACCTCTCGGCGTCTTAGCTAATGCAAAAATCCATAGTGAACTCCCATTTCCATTCAAGGAATCTCCAATGGTTGTAAATCACCACTTGAGGCCTCACGATGCTCGGTTAACTGTGACAAGTCAAACATTTAGACACATACTCATGATTTACTCTCTTCATACCCTTCCACAAAAGCGTCTTTTCAGATCTAAAATTCTCCCAGGATGAATGGTATACTTCGTCTTATGAGCCTCATCAAGAACCAACCTCTTCAATTCGGTATTACAAGAACACAAATCCTACAAATGTTAAAGTACCATCACTATTAACCCGAAATCGAGGCGATACACTCTCGGTCAACCCATCAATAATTTTTTCAACTCCGGATCATTCCTTGCTCTTCTCTAATTTTCCCAAACAAAGCGGGCGTAGCACGAACATTTGCGAAAATCACCCTCTATCAAACACTAGGACTCCAATCTCGCAAGTCCTCCAACATCTTCCACTCCTTAACCATCATACCACGACATATGAACTTTCCTACTCAAGGCATCCGCTACCACATTTGCCTTCCCGGATGGTACAAGATAGTACAATCGTGGTCCTTTAACTTTCCATCCACTTCCGTTCTCATGTTCAATTCTTTGAGAAAACAAGTATTTCAAACTCTTATAGTCGGTGAAGATCTCAAACTTAGACCCACCCATTTATGCAATAATCGCAGCCAACTCCATATGTGTGTCGGGTAATTACGTTCATGAATAGACAACTTCCTCGTGCATAGGCGTCACCCTTCCATTACGCATCAAAACACAACCCAAACCTTCCTTGGAAGCATCGTAGATCACAAAATTATCTCCTCCACTAGGCAAAGCCAAAATAGGTGCCGATGTCAACCGATTCTTAAGCTCTTGGAAACTAGACTCACATTTCGCTCCAAACAAGCGGCACATTCTTACGTGTCGAACCTCGTCATAGGAGTTACAATTCTAGAAAAACCCAAACCTCCGGTAATAACCATCCCGAAACTCTGAACCTCGGTAACCGAACTAGGTCTCTTCAATTAGATCACCGCTTCAATCTTAGAAGGATCAGGCTATCCGGCGCTAAAGCGATATGCCTGAAAGATACTTCCTCGAGCCAAAAGGCACATTTGCTAAACTTGGCATAAAGCATGCTCGAAGAATAGACACACAACCCTCAAATGTTTCTCATGCTCCTCCAGGAATTTCGAATATCATCTGATAATGAAGACTACAACGAAGCAATCAAGATAGCCTGTGAAAACACGGTTCATCAAATTAAACACCCATTTGGCGCATTCGTCGGCAAGGCATC
>JABEVN020003413.1:0-18382 GCA_013146195.2 Codonopsis lanceolata | reverse complement strand
GAGAAAAGTTGCACCGGCCTAGTCTAGAAGCCTCAAGGCTGAAAACCTATCTGCAGGGCGATCCATCAAGCTCATTTCGGGATGGATCCTATAAAATACATCTTCGGCAAGCCCTCACTTTCCAGCCGACTAGCTAAGTGGTCGTTTCTCCTCAACTAGTTTAACATCACCTATGTCACGCTCAAATCTATCAAAGGCAGCATAATTGCAGACCATTTGGCCGATTCGCCTCAGGCGTAAGATGCAACCGAGCCTAGTTCCCTCCCGCACGAAGGTGTCCCGGAAATGTCGACCATGACACCAGTGGCAAATGTTCTTTTGAACTGAGCCGAAATAAAAAAGAGGCTTTGGCATAGAAATCTTGTTAATCGACCCATCTAACAGATTCCCACTTCAAGTTCGCTAATAAGGTTGGAGTTCGAATGCTCGAACAATACACTGAATATGAAGTTGTATCGCCGTCTGAAGAAGCCTCCTAAAAGGAGCCAAAAATTTGGAAGTCTACGGTGACTCCGCCCTAATCATAAACCATGTCGAAGGGAAGTGGAAAACCCAGGATCCCCGGCTACAACTCTATCATGCCAAATTGACAGCACTTGCCACCAAATTTGATAATATCTCGTTTCATTACTTGCCGCGAGATAGAAATCAATTTGCCGATGCCTTGGCCACTTTGGCATCGTTGGTCCAATTTCCCACGGAACCCAATGTCCAGCCATTTATAGTTGGGAAAAAGGTCACTCCGGCATACTGTTTCAAAATCTATGCTGCTCTTGAAACAGATCACGGGCCTTGGTATTCAGACATTATAAATCTGCTTCAGAAAAGAGTCTATCCTCCTAGCCTCGACAAAAGGGGAAAAGTCTCCCTACGGAGATAGGCATCACAATTCGTATTCAGCGGTGGCAGCCTGTACAAGGGGCATTATCAGGGCCTAAATTTATTATGCGTTGATCAATCAAAAGCCGAGCAAATCATGGACCAGCTTCATGGTGGTACTTGCGGGCCCCACATGAATGGGCATACATTATCCAAAAAGGTCATCCGGTAGGGGTATTATTGGAGCACGCTAGAAACTGACTGTATTCGGTGGGTATGTCATTGCGACAAATGCCAGCACTTCGCAAATCTGTAGCACGTGCCCCCGTATATCTTATATAACTCCACAGCCCCCTGGCCCTTTTCAACTTGGGGAATCAACGTCATAGGCCAAATTCATCCGAAAGGATCCAATGGCCACGAATATGTCTTGGTAGCCGTCGACTACTTCACAAAGTGGGTGGAAGCTCCTCCTATAAAATTCTAAGTGCTCGAAAGGTGTCCGAATTCATCCGGACCAACATCATATATCTATACGGAGTGCCTTTCGAGATTATCTCCGACAACGGCACACACTTTAAAGGGGACGTGAATCGTCTGCTCGACGAATTCAAAGTTCAAAGGCATAAATCCTTCCCCTACCGACCACAAGCCAATGGTGCTGTTGAAGCAGCCAACAAAACACTGGAGAATATTATCAGAAAAATGGCCGAGGAAGAGCGGCGTAAAAAGCGCCACTAGCCCTCTGGGGCTACCGCACTTCAGTTTGCACACCTACTGGGGCTACTCATTATTCTCTAGACTACGGGATGGAGGCGGTGCTACCCATCGAAGTTGAAATCCCGTTATTAAGAGTAATGATGGAATCCGACATATCAGAAATTGACTGGGTCAAAGGGCGATATGAAGAATTGGCCTTGATCAACGAATGTCGGTTGCTAGCCCTGGAGTACACTCGAGCATATCAAAGGCGGATAGCTTGAGCTTTCAATAAGAAAGTCAAAGGCCGTGACATCCAAGTCGGAGACCAAGTGGTTCGCGAAAAACCCCCTAGCTAGTTGATACTATAGGGAAATGGAAGTCTCCTTGGATGGGACCATACATCGTTAAAGAAATCCGGTCAGGAGGTGCAGTACTCCTCACAAACCAAGACGGGGAGGATCTGGTTCAGCCATTCAACCTTGATAAACTCAAAAGGTACTATGCTTGAGCCGAACATATCTGACAAATTGCTTCTCTCTCCAGCTCGCTAGGCTGAAAACCCGAAAGGGTGGCCTAGGTAAAAATTAGAGCATATGAAAAAAAACAACAAAAAGGAGAAATAAGGGCTCGCTAGGTTGAAAACCCGAAAGGGCGGCCTAGGCAAAAATTAGAGCAAATAAAAAAAAAAGAGCAATAGAAAAAAAGCAGAGAGAATGCAAGTTCCGAGTCCTCAGCATCTGATCTCCAGCCTGCCAAAGTCTTTAGTGAAAAATATCAAAATATAATATAATACAGGTCCTGTGGTGCAACTTAGGAATAATTGCATAAGATATTTAGGATTATGCATTTATGCCTGTACATTCTATCTATTATTACTTGCTACCCCTATATACCCCTGTTTCCCCCTAACCATCTTTTATTCACAGCTTAGCCCCGAAGCGGTCCATCAATGCCTGCGACGTCCACCCAGCCGGGACCATATACTTCTTCTGCGAGGCACAGAAGAGGCTCCTGTCTCATTAGCGTGAGAACCCCCAGAAGTATCTTCATCTTCATCATCAGCGTCCCCATTGTTCTGAATAGTTGTGTTGCTCGTGCCAGCACCGTCATCCCTTTGGGCAGTGCTCCGTCTGCCAGCTTGAGGGGGGAAAACCATAAGCTTGCCAGGGATCGTTCCCCTGACTTGCATTACTCAGATGAGGAAGTGCATTGCTAGGACCTGCCTCATTCGGATCAGGAGCCATTCGGGCACCAAGACCATGTACCCGCCTAAAGTCCTCCTGCAAAGCCTAAGGGACCACCAACCCCGAGCTCTCTATATCCTCGCCTATCTCCATCAGGCGAGCATCTATGCCACTGCTTATTCGACGGTCCAGCATCCGCCTCAGTGCTCGCCTAATCATGCGGGAATGCCCCTCAGCATCCACAATAATCCATGACAGATATTCATGGGAAAGGAGCATATAATCAGAATAGGCATAAGCCGACTCCTGCGAGTCAAAATCAAGCTGCAATATATTGCGGATAAGGGTGCCTAAGTCCCTTTCCATATCTAGCTCCTCAGCCACAGGACGGCTTGCATCAGGAATAAGTTGCTCCTTGCCAAATTGGCGCAAGACCCTGCCTGCTCGATAAAAGGAGGTACGCTTAATACCCGACAGAATGACTTGGGCATAGACCCCGGTATACATGAAAAAGCGGTGGATCTGCCAGTGGCTGATAACCCATATAGTTTCCATGGAGCCACTGCGCAAGAAATTCTCAACCCAGTCAGACTTCGAGAAATTCGTTTGAGTGTAATGACCACAAGAGCCATAGAGCCCCGGATCATACCTTACTCCCGTCGTCATTGGGCCCATCACCCAATTGAAGTGGTCTTCTAGCCACATATGAATCTGAAGAGGGCTGCCGGAAAGAAACAGCTCGTCGCCAGTCGCAAAGGCATCCATGCTCGACAGGGTCTCTGCCAAGATCACCGGAATAATATTCACCCGGCAGTCACGAGCTTGCAATACCAGGTCCACGACCCGTACATCAATATACCCAGGTCGGCCCACCAGCATGTACCGTCCCATGAAACAAAGAAAAAGAGACGATAGCCGGCGTCGTAAATAGTGTGGGTCATCCTCCAAGTACTCCGTAAAGGCACCGGGAAGGGTAGTCAGATCAAAGTTCACTCCATTGTAAAAACCTGGAGTAGCTTCGCGGGTTGTGCCAAAAAGCTCCCTTATGGCCATATAAGGACGCCTCCGTGGAGAAAGCACAACAATAGGTCCAGTAGCGGTCATTCCCACCATGGCGCAGAATTCTTCAAAAGTGGGGCACATTTCATTCATGCCAAAATTAAAAAGATGGTCCTGAGGCGACAAGAACCTTGAGGCTCCCCGCAACATATCCCAATTGATATAAAAGGTCCGCCATGACAGCAGACACCTGTACCCATAGATATGCTCGAACCAATCCCGCTCGTCTGACCGCAAGGAGAGGACCCAAAAGTCTAGGGCATTCTCATAAATCTCCATTTCTAAAGCTGTATGAGTTGGTACAGCCATCTTTGGAAAAAAAAAATTTATCTGATAAAAAGAAGGGGAAACTGAGCAAAAGAGAGGTCAGGCTGAGCATAAACAAAGAAGGCAGGCTGGTGATGAAAATAAACGCTGCCCCCGACTCTCCATTTATACTAAAAAAACCGAAGAAGCGGACGAATTCTGAGCACAGTGCGTAAACAGTGAATGAACAGTACATGAATAGGAAAGTGGCCTGGGCGCCGCCAATACTCATTCCTGGTGCAGCGCCCATATCTCTTATGGGTGGCGCCATGATCTCCCCCCAAACTACCTTGTATCCCGGTTTTGGCTTCGACCGTTCACTGCTGGGTTTGTTTGATCGAAGGAAACTTGCAGAAGCTATGGAAATAGCCTTGATGCAATTGCAAAATATCACGCACAGGAAGAGGAGACTGCCTCTTCCTCCACGTAGATTACCAGAAAAGCCCGCTCAAAATCGAAGGTGCATTTTTCTAAAATACATTCCTAAGTTGCAGTGTGCCATTACCCCTAGATAATAATTTAGTGTTCTTTTTTGCATGCCATTACCCCTAGATAATAATTCCTAAGTTGCAGTGTGCCTAAGTTGCAGTCTGCATTTTAAATTCTTGTATTATATGAAATTATATTGCATTGCATAATATATATATATATATATATATATATATATGTACAGAATTTCGTACAAGAAAAAAAAAGAGAAAGAAAAGAAAAGCTAATAAATGCAGGTAGCTAAAGCTAATGAGCGCGGGAAGATTGGCTCCGTTCAAGATTGCCACCTATAACCCGAGGGCCGTGTCTGCCGATCCTATACCCTCGTCCTCTCGCCCGAGCACGACTTGATCCGGCAGCCGAATCATCATCATCATCATCATCCCGGCGCCTGGTCTGCCGCTGTATCATTCCCCCGACGGGAGAGCTCATCCACAAGCCGCGGATAAAGCTTGTTGATACTAAAGAAGCCCCGCAGTAGTTTCTTGTACGTCGACACGTTAACCTGAAGAAAAAAAAGTGAGACAGCAAAAGAGAAAATATATCAGTCTCCAAAAAACAAATGAAAATGAAAAAAAAAAGATGATGAAATGAAAAAAAATGCAAAAGAAATGTGTCTACCGTGCTAGCCTGCTCCGGGACGTGATACTCCTCAGGAATGTCTGCATTGGGGAGAACTTCTTCCACTATCCTTCCATCACGATGATATCAGAAAGTGGGAAAAGCAATAGTAGGCCCAGTAAACTCCAGATGCACATCAAGGGTTGGAAAAGAAGGCCTCGGCCTGTCAGCAGCATCGGAAGCATGCCTGGCCGCCGCAGGGGTAGGAATGGGAGGATGGAGCATAGTCCTCAGGAAATCCTCTTATGCCATAACTGGAAAGTCACTCTCAGGCATAAGGAATCTCGACAGGTACTGATACCTGTTCGGTAAGAAATCCGGCGCAATCACCCAATAGGGAGGCATATGAGGCACTACTGGGAATGTTTAAAGTGCGGAATGCTGGCGGTTGACTCGTTCTCCCATGTATAATGAGTCGACCATGATGGATACCATCAGTATCCGGCATCGGCTCATCTCCAGAGTCACCGCATAATGCCCTACCAGGACCCTCCAGGGAAGGAAATGCACTGTGCCTGCGCTCGAGCTAGTAATCCGCTCCCGCACCCTCTCTGTATCCGAGCAGCTACCGTCCTGGTCTAGCCTGACTCTATTTGCATTCACGAACTCAGGCAAATATGGCGGCTCGTGAAAGCGCTAATGCAGCCGACCCGGCGTGAAATGGAAGAATGAATAAACCCAAACCTGCGAAAAAAAAAAATCATCAACAAAAAGAAAAAGAATGCTGCAAAAAAAATTATTAAATGATGAAGAAAAAAAGAAGCAATAGCAGGAAAAAAGGAATATGCCTCCTAAGCCGGGGAAAATCCATTAAGAGTCGGCGAGTCATTGCGGCTGGCCCTATCCATAGAAGCGTACAGCTCGGTCAGGCATGCCTGCCCCTAGTCGTAGTCAGCAACGTGGTCCAAATCTGCCAGGCCTGCCAAGAGGGAAACCCTAAAAGAAGTGGACGAGTTGGAAAAAAGAGACGTTCCTAGAAAAAAAGAATAAACATGCCCTGGCAACGTGAGCCACGACCTCGCTATCGTCCTTTGCAATCTTCCCGGCATTCGCCAAAAGCCACTTCCTCACGCTGCCGATAAAGATCTCGTCAGCTGATTTATATTCAGGCTCAAAGGCCAGGAGATCTTCCACCACGTTGTGGTGGTGACGGAGGGTGTAATCCGGTGTCAAAGTCCTACCAATACTGGTAGGAATGCCTGTAGTCGCAGCAAAGTCACAAGGGGTCATGGTTGCCTGCCCCCAGCTGAAATGAAATGTGTGGGTGGTATCCCACCAATACTCCCTCATAACATCGAAGATAGGCAGAAAGCTGCGAAAGGGACAGAAAGCTTGCAAAAATGTGCTAAAACCAGAACCCTCCATCAAAACTCGTGCTGCCTCGGGCATCAAGTTATAAATATCCAGGACGTTGGCACAACTCGCACGAATGCAGATCAAGGGCCTGTGCATCTGAAAAAAAAATGAAGAAAAAGAAAAAAGGTAAGTCTTTATCTTTTTTTATTTAAATCTCCTGCGCATATTATTAAATTAAGTATGTTGCATACATCGCATTTTGCATAATAAAAATATATTGCATCTTTGCATTTATAAAAAATAAATATATTGCATTCATACATTTCAAAATTTTTGTGCATCTTGTGTATTAAAAAAAAAGGAAAAAAAAAATATTTTAGCATTCCTGCATTCAAAAAAAAAAAATTATTATTATATTGCATCTTTTGCATTCGAAAAAAAAGAAAAGCATCTTTTGACATTCGAAAAAAAAGAAACGCATCTTTTGCATTCGAAAAAAAATGTATATAATTTGGCATTCCAACATAAAAAAAAGTGTTTTGCATTTGAAATAAATGAATACATGTTGCACATATTCAATAATGCCCATGCAACATGTTAGCAAGCATATTTTCTATGTCGCATCTGCATTCCCATAAAAATGATAGATGCATTAGCCATTCATTTATTGTCTAAATAACTGCATTTTAGCATTCGCAAAGTAAAATGTTGCAATTCTTAAAAAGAAAAAAATATTTCCATGGCATTTATCATGTCTTTACAGCATATGCATTCATAAAAAGTGAATATTATTACATAAAATATTCCTGTTATATATTGCATGCATTCGAAATGTGTACCCAAAAATGTATCGAAAAAATATGCATCACATTTCAAAAAGTCTATTTCATATGCATGCTTCATATAAAAATATTTTTTCAGCCTAAACATGCATCATATAGCAAAAATTGCATTAATAATATAAAATATGCATTGCATAGTCAAATGATGTCCACTAGTCAAATTATGCATCGCAAAAATAAATTGCATGAATTTCATGGATAAATTGCTAAATTGCATCATTCTAGCCATAACATGCATGCATAAGCATCATAAGCAAGGATAGGAATGCTCCAAAAAGCCTAAGACAACAAAGAAATCTAGCAGATCTGAAAAATCATCGAAATGAGTTTAAAAAAAAGAAACTTACAGTGAGATTTGGAAGATTTGACACATGGGTGTTTCGATCGCGAAGGAGATTATCCCAATCATCCTTCGAGTAGTAATACTTGACGTTGTTTCGTATCAAAGGAGGAAGTTCTTTCCTATCTTTGCCCGAATCCGGATACATCGGAGCTTTTCCCTTCAGAGATCGCGAAGAAGAAGTCATCTATTGAGAAAAACATGCGAATTGGCGGAAGAAAACTGAGAAAAGACGAAAAAATGAAGAAAATGCAGCAATGGCACAACGAAGGAATTGAAAGAAGACGAAGGAAAGAAGATGAAGCCTACTGCTTCTGCTCCTATCTTTCCAGTCACTTAAATGGAGGAAAAAGAAATTTTTTCTTTTCCCCCTCCATAGTTTAAAAGTTCGGCACTTAAGTCCTCAGGTTTCTAAAGCTGCAAAGTGACCTCTGAAGCTTAACGAAAAGTTAACAAAGTTAGCTTTTTAAACCAAAATTGACGGTTATCCATTCAAAATCAAAGCAAAGCTCATATCCCCAGCAGATCTGCCGCAAAATGAGCAAAAAAGCAAGAAAAATCAATCGCAAAGGTGAGACTCTGCAGAAAAATGCAAAGAAAAAAACAAAAAAAAAATGCAAAGAAAAAGAAAAAATGCAAGCATGCAAAAGAAATGAAATGCAAAAGAAAAAATATATATACGCAAAGAGAAAAAAAAATACAAGCATGCAAAAAGAGAAAAAATTAAGTGTGCAAAAAGCAAGAAATGCAGCAAAAGAAAGAAGATATTTCCAGCAGAAGTCGGAAATGCAGCAAAAGAAGAAAATTTCCAGCAGAAGTCGAAAATGCAGCAAAAGAAGAAAATTTCCAACAGAAGTTGGAAATGCAGCAAAAGTAGAAAATTTCCAGCAAAAGTAGGAAAAACAGCAAAGAAGAAATTTCCAGCAGGAGTTGGAAAAGAAAAAAGGAAAGGAAAATTTCCAGCAGAAGTTGGAAAAGCAAGCTAAATGAAGTTTCTGGCAAGAGTCATAAATGCAAAGAAAAATCCGACATGAGTCGAAAGCGACAAATGCAGCAATGCGTTAGCAGCCAGAAGCACAAGCAGCAGAAGTTGCTGAAGCCGTATGAGCAGCCAAAGCAGCATAAGTCACCGAAGCAGCAAAAGCAGCCGAAGCAACAAATGCAGCAGAATAAGATGAATCAGCAAAAGCAAGGTAATGGTAAGAAAAGGTAAAGTATTTTACCTTTTGCATGCATGATGTGTTCCACCATCGCATTTGACAAAGGTTATCCATGCTTGAGGATGCGATGCTTTCCTGCTTTATAGGAGTAGCATAGGATCATCTCCTCGCGGGGCGTAACCCCGAGACGAATGATTAACCCATGGTTTGTGTTTAGTCTTTTTCAGGAAGGGGCTGAGACCTCGGGCCAGAGCTATCGCGCTCTGACGAAGGACCCCGTCCTGAGGAGGCGATGCATCCCACCATCGTGTTCGGCAAAGGGTTTCAGCCCTTTTAGGATACGATGTTTAGTATGTTGTGTTCTGCCTTTTTCACGAAGGGGCTGAGACACCGGGCTAGAGAAAAAGGCTATCGTGCTCCGACGAAGGACCCTGTCATGAGGAGGCGATGCATCCCACCATCGTGTTCGGCAAAGGGTTCCAACCTTTGAGGACACGATGTTTGATCTTGGCATACCACCTAGCATTGTTTGTTTGCATCGGGCCGAACTACGTTTGGTCTGATTACTTTTATTAAGGGATACGTAGGCAGCCTAGCAGCCTACTTCGATAGGTCCGACCATTATAGCACATAATTTGCATTCTGCTTAAAAACTACGATAACCTGCTATAACTGACTGAATATATCTAGGATATGTGAGGTTTGGTTTACATTATAAACTGTTGCATTATAACTGCTACTTGTTGCATTACTCCCCATTTTAATTTCCACGAAATTAGGGAGTCTATTTCTTATCAACGATGTTCGTCTACTCGGTAAGCTACGGGTTACCCGTAGACTCCATCGTTGAGGGGCTGTGGACACCCAATTTCGTACCCACGGTATGTAACATTGACATGCGATATCAAGACTGTTGAAACTTAACAAATGTCAAGTTCGGGGTTTAAAATGCAAAAAGACAAAGCGAGGATCAAAGCGTAAAATCAGGGGGGCCAAAGTGTCCAAAAGGAGGCAAAATTGAAGGCTGGGCGCCACATTTCCTTCGGCCGCGGCGCTAGACCTCTGACAGTGCACTCTGACTTAACGCATTGCACAAGCCTTCAAGCACGCGGTACAAGATGGTGAAGCATAGGATGAATATCAGAAATCCCAGCGATGTCCCTCTTCTCGCTTATAAATACAGGTGCTCGGCCTCACTTTGTGAAGGATCCTGAAGCCCAAAGAAATCACTGTTCATCGTATTTTTTACGCAGTGAGCGATAGAAGAGCGATAGTGAGTGATAGTGAGTTCCCCCTCCTATAAAGCCTCGAAGCTCTGCCAAATCTCCTCCAAACACAAAACCAACCGGTCAAAGTGAGCCTTAGCCCCCAGCTTGATTTCCACCTTATTCATCCGGTCCAAAAATCTCAAAAAAAAAAAACGGTCCGCAGAGCAAAGGCCAAATCCGCTGAAGCAAGCGATTTGCTACCGATTTTCGCCGGCGAAGCAAGCAAACAACAAAAAAGCATGGCAGTTTTCGCTGTTTGGCGGTGCCGAAGCAACTTTCGGGCGGTCACCACCGCCCGAACCGCGAGTAACAAGAAAAAGACTCCCTCTCTCGGAAGGGCAGAGCGAGCACACCAACACTCTTAAAGGTGAGCCTTTAAGGGTTTATTTATAAAAAAAGCTATTATCCATCTGGCCCAATGTAAAAATATAAGTCGTTGTGCTGCCCGGATCTATTTAGAAAATAGCATTAAAAAGAGCTATTATTATGGCCAAATATTTTTAAATGTATTTGTAAATTATTGGAAGGAGGCGGCTGCAAGTCCGTAAATAATGTAGACATGGATATATTTGTTTTTAATGCTTTATTTATTTACTAGATAAATATAGCAAAAAACATACTTTAGAAAAAACTATTTTTGAGACCGAAAGGGAGAGTTGGGTTCCTAGCACCTTCCCAACTCGTAACTTAGTCTCCGAACCCGTTTTTTTACAATATCTAGTTTTATTTTGGTTTTTTATTTGTTTTCTCCTTAAAATAAAGATTACGAATTTGTCAAAACATTTTGGATCATAGTGAGGCCCGCAATATCCTTTCTTGCACTTTACCGCTTTCCCTTAAACAAGGGATGAAAGATCGTGATAGCACAGATTCCCAAGAGAGATCAATATGATTACCAATGTAGCTGTGATTGTAGCTACAATGGGAATCACAATGAAACAGCAAATAATAGTAGCAGCGGAAGATTGATTTTATCACAACACAAAACAGAAAGATTGAACTCAAGTTTTTACCAAAAACAATCTACAAGTTTAATACTTGTAGACCAAGCCTCAAGGCCACACAAATTTCACTAAAAATAATAATGTTTTACACGAAAAATCTTAGTGAAATCACTAAAAAATTCTCACAAGACAATGAATCTTGGAGAACAAAAACCCCACATAAAACAGTTAAATAAAACGTGGGAAGAAACAAACCCAGCCTCCTTGAACACGAAACAGAAGCACAAATCGATTTTCCAGAAAATCGATGTTACCGCTAATGTAGCAACATTGACAAAGATTCACAATGAATGATCTTCGCCCCGAAAACTGGTTTTGTATCTTATGCCTTCTGCTCTCAGATGTATTGCCTTGATTCTTTCTCTCAAGCTCTGTACCACAACCCGTTTCCTTGGCCAGAATATATAGACGGCAATCCCTACAACACACGGCAAAAGAGACAATCTTCTACAAGGAAAAGGATTAGCTATTTAATGGTAAAATCAACAACTTTCCAAACTTGTAAGATTTTCTTACCAATCATGATGAAAGTCAAGAGACTTGGTTTGACTAGGATTTTTGCCAAGATTTAGTTACCAAAAATAATGTAGCCGAAATCTAGAAAACGATTTTGCTACCAAAAATAACTAAACTAAATCTAAAACAATATATTAAGTCCTAAATTAACACAAACATATCTAAAATCCTAATTTGACCAAGAAAGGTGAAAACAAGTAAAAATAGGACTTGCCTATTTTACCCCTACAATCACCCCCTTTGTTGATCATTTCTGGTCAAATCCAAACCAAGTGTTTCCAAGACTAAATCATATGATATCCTGCAAAGGTTAGAGATGATAAACCACATAATCACCCCCTAAACATGAGTACTAAACACACATAAAGGCATGATTAACCAAGCATAACCAACCATGAAACATTGTAAATGTTTAGAAGTTACAGACCAAGTTACAGACCAAGGATCAAGAAACAATGTGAATGTTCAGAAATAACCAACAGCCCAAGTTTCAAATACATAAGTTGACAATCACAAAGATTTAAGAACCACATATTTCAATTCTGCTAAGCTTCAGCTCCTTCGACACGGATCGCTTGCATCATCAGTGTAGCGACTTCGGGGAACAACAAAGAGACAACTAGAACACTTGCACTATCACCCCTTATTTGACCAGAATGGAGTGCCAACCAAGCTGAATACTGAGCAGCTAAAGATGTGAGTAGAGAAGTCTGTGTAGCCAGAATTGCCAACTGAGATTGGACCATGGGCAGCTGTTCAGAAACAAAAGCAACAGACATAGGGGTAGTAGGATGTGCAGAGGTGGCCGATGTAGTAACATTGGATGGAACATCGGAGGGAACATTTACTGAAGGGGAGGCAGTTGGCAGTGAAGAACCAGGAGCAGAAGTTAAAGGTGCATAGAGATGAATAAGGGGCAAATTCACAACCCTATCTCTCCTTAACAGTTTTGCGGAGATGTGAAGAGGTTCAAGTAGAGGAGACAACCTAGTATAAGGAAGAGGAGAATAGCCTTGGGAAACTAGAATTTTATAAATCAGAGATGGAAAAATTAAGGACCTCTTTTCTCCTTCAGACTCAGCCAAGGAGGAAATTTTCCTAAAAGTAAAATAGCCAAAATCAAAAGGTCCATGTGTCCCAAACAAGTAGAGTACCCTAGCATGTTCCTCAGTAAGTGTGTTGGAGTTTGTAGTTGGTGACCAGTTGGCACAACATACTTTGTGTAGGAAGGCATAAAGAGAGGATAACTGGGAGGTACTAAGTGAGGAGCCTTTAGCAGGCCATTTGGACATAGTCCCACCAGTAAGCTCAAAGGCACACAAGTGCAAATCAATATCCATCTCAAAGGGACCTGATTCAGGTGTGTTCAACATAGTATTGATGACAGAAGGAGAAAACTTATACCATTTTCCTCTAAGAAACACTTTTTCAAAATGTGCATCAGAAGGTGAACAGATGCGTTTTTCAATATTTGCATAGAATTCATATATCAAATCTCTAAAATAAGGGGTAGCTGAAGAAATTGTGCCTAGTAATCCCCTATCAGAGAAAAAAGAGGTGAGATTCTGTGCAGTCAATTCAGTGGACAGAATATTTCGTTCATCTACAATCTTTTTAGAAGTGTTATGTCTAACTGAAGCAGATTTAGACACAAATTTGAGAGAGGAAGGAGTACCCATCGAGGAAGCAGAAGCCTTAGAACGTTTGGATGTAGCTGCATTTGTTGCTACATTGGCACCAGATAGCCGACTTCGGGTGAATCGAACTGGGATTTCTTCAGTTTCCTCACTATCTTCAGACGTCAATTCTTTAGTTTCAACATTGTTATCTAAGCTGTCATCAAGTTCTGATGAACTGAGTTGTTGGGGCAATTCAGCAGCCGGAGGTGGTGGAGTTGGAGTGACATTACTCAATTTTACCAGATAGTCAGCCAGAGTATTATCGTCGTCCGAGAATTACATGTCAGCATTGGACTCAGAAGGAGAGATAGCCTCAACATTAGATGAATCTTTATCTTGGGTGGAGGAATCTGTGGGAAAAACTACGCAAGGAGACGGGATTGGGTAATCATCATCCTTGGATGCTTCTGAAACTGGAGCAATTTCGACTGTAGAAGAGGATGGTTGTTCTTGAACAACAGGGGTCGTACCAGTCGTTGGGATAAAATCCTCATCTTCTGCGTCACTCTCAATAATCACCGATTCTTCAAAAATTCCTTTCACATCCTTGTGTTTCTTTGCAGCTTGAACATCGGCTGCACTTGGATTGTCATAGTTAGACGGAATTCCACGAAGCCTCTTGGATTTTCGCGTGCTAGGGTTACCAATTTGAGGTAACCCAGACAGATCTCCCGGATTATCCACGTCATTAGCATTGACCTTTTCACCAGGAAGGATTATCGTCAAAGGCTCTGGGAGAGATTGAGTTAAGACAATAGCTGTATTGGGGTTTTCGGGTGAGGAAAGAGGGCTGAATGTAGCTTCATCGAAAGCTACATCAGCGGGTGAATCGGCTTTTGGAAATTCAGGAATAGACGAAGAAGAGGCCATTTGAAGATTTTTAGTTCAAGGAACAAGGAAGATGATGAGATGAACTGGATTTGGATGAAAATGGGTTTTTCTCGAACTTATGATCGCCGGAATTTGAAGAAGAGGGATTCTGTGAGAAGTGATCTGTTTCTCTGCTAATTCATCACTAATACTCCACTAACCACAATTAGCCGTTAAGTCATTAAGATGATGGAATGTGAGGAGACCTAAACAAGAAATCAAATTTCAAAATTTGGATAATCAAATGTTAACCTCCAATAGAAAAATGATAAAAATCTGCTGTTATGGCCATGAGAAATTTGTGGAGAATTTAATGAGATAAACTAACTACTAATTTCTGATTTCAAAAATTTTGAATTTGTACAAAATTGATCAAATATTTTGAGAATGCACAATACACAATTAACCAAAATTGTAAGCACACGAATCTACCAAACACAGTCACTATTGCCCAGTTCAGATCCTCATGATGAGCACAATAGATTAGACAACCACATAAAATATTAACTTGGTGAACAATGAAGCAGAAGTTGCACTAATTAGTTGATGAAAAACATAAACTTTAAGGGGCTGATATAATCAACAACAATATGTCCTAGAAGATATGCCTAACATGTGCAGAAAAACAAGAGAAAGAATGCAAACACACACATGTGATATGTCTAGATCATCTGAATGTAGTTCCCAATGTAGCTGCATTGGAAAACACATTCGCCAAAATTATGATTTTATGTCCAAATTCTCATCTTTTCTTCACCAAATAAACACAAATACTCCCATAAACACAATAGGTACTTTATTTCCCTATGAGAATAGCTTTACTTTATTTCAAGCAATTTCAACATAAACCACTAGGAACCTTTCACACTATTTACCAAGGGTAGCAACTTAACTTATTGATCAACCCATGAAATCCGAGGATTCACAGTTCCAAAAGAAAGATGTCACAACCTTGTCCATAGGTAGCTCTTTTCCGTTAGGTAGCTTTCACACTTTGTCAATTAAAGGGAGTCAATTTAGTCAAGATCAACCCAAGAAAGCCTAAGCTTCATAGTACATTGACAAATTGCAGCATCCCAAAAATTTCAAAAGGTAGCTTTTTCCTTTGTGGTTTAAAACTTTTCAATTTCAATACAACTTTTTAGGGAGATGGTGAGGAGAATTTGAACATGAAAATCACAACACATATTGAATGTATATCCAAAGACATTAAACAAGGGTACATAACATACAGAGTGAAACTAGTGTGCCCCCCCCCCCCTAAAAACAATGCAAGATGCCTAATGATAAATTTTTTTTTTATTTTTTATTATTACTAGCAAGTGAGGGATTACATGGCACACATACCGATAGATTTCCTAAGATTTATGAATCTCTCAAAATCTAGACTCTTTGTGAAAATATCAGCCAATTGGTTTTCTGTTCCCACATGTTCAATGCAGACAATGCCTTGTTCAACCAAATCTCTAATGAAATGGTGTCTTATGTCTATGTGCTTAGTTCTTGAGTGTTGAACAGGATTTTTAGCTATGCTTATGGCACTTGTGTTGTCACAATACATGATTAATATATTACTGTGTAAACGATAATCCTTGATCATTTGTTTCATCCACAAAAGTTGTGTACATCCACTACCAGCGGCTATATACTCAGATTCAGCTGTTGGGGGTTTGCTTGATACCTAGCACACAAGCACACACTGTACATAATATCTGGACGGGTGGCAGTTAAGTACAACAGACTTCCAATCATACTTCTATATAAGGTAGGGTCAAGACTTTCAGATTTTTCATCTTTATTGAGTTTATTGGATGTACCCATAGGGGTTTTCTTATGTTTTCCATTCTCAAGATTGAATTTCTTCACCAAGTTAAGAGCATACTTGGCTTGAGATATGAGCATCCCTTCATGTGATTGTTTAATCTGAATTCCTAAAAAATAGCTCAACTCACCAACCATACTCATCTCAAACATGGAAGTCATGCAGTTAACAAACTCTTTTTCCAGGGACTTGGAGGTGGATCCAAACACAATGTCCTCAACATAGATTTGAGCTATCAAAATGTGTTTGTCTTGATTTTGAATAAAAAGTGTTTTATCCACCTCTCCCCTTCTAAACCCACTTTTTAAAAGGTGGTCTGTAAGCCTCCAATACTAAGCTCTAGGAGCTTGTTTGAGAGCATACAAGGCCTTTTTCAGTTTAAACACATGACTGGGTTTATAGGGGGTCCTCAAAGCCTTTTGGTTGTTCAACGAAAACTTCTTCTTCAAGAATTCCATTTAAGAAAGCACTCTTCACATCCATTTGTTGAAGAGTTATGTCAAGAAAACAAGCAATGGCAAGAAGTAGACGAGTGGACTCAATACGGGCTACATGAGCAAAGGTTTCATCAAAATCCACCCCCTCAACCTGTGTATACCCTTGAGCCACAAGTCTAGCTTTATTTCTTATTATCTCTCCCACTTCATTAGTTTTGTTTTTGAAAATCCATTTTGTTCCAATAACATTTATTGAAGTGGGTCTAGGAACAAGATACCAAACATCATTTTTTGTGAATTGATCTAGTTCCTCTTGCATGGCATTTATCCAGCTTTCATCTTTAAGAGCCTCTTGCACATTTTTAGGTTCAATAGTGGAAACAAAACAAGAAGCATGAATTTCATCAAATTCAAGTGTGGACATGCATGCGAGTTTCTTGTAATCCACTTTACCTTTCCTTCTTGTTGACACACCATCCTGTATATTACCTATGATTTGAGAAAATGGATGGATTTTCTGGATCTTGCTTGGAATATCAATTTCTGCTCACCAACTCGATCGAATATCTTCCCGATTCGACTGCTCAAATAGCGGTTTCACCCTCTTTGTTCAAATTCAATGTGACTTCCTATGTAGCTACATTCGGAATCACATTGGGTGATACATCCTGAATCAGACTCATCAATAGAGCAATAGATTCTTCTCCAAAATCAGACTCAATAATATCCTTTTGAATTTCAAGCAAATCATATGAGATATCAATAGATTCTTGTTACACATGTTTATTTATGACCATTTATATGAAAGATATTATGCTATGTGGTTTATGTGGGATTATGTGCTTTGGTAATTAAGTGCATGTTTATTGTTGGTATACTAGTATGATACCATGATTCTTATATATGCTTGTGCATTATGCCATGCCATGACACAATATGCCATGAAGTTGCATTTAGTAACTTACTGGGTCATTATGACTCACTTCGTGTGGTTGTCTTCCCTAGTGTGTGCAGTGATCCCGTTAGTACGCGCGGCGACTTCGGATAGCAATTTCTAGCAGGTGGTCTTCCGGGCAATAAGCTACTATTATTATTGTTATTAATTAATTGTGAGACACGGATGTAAAGTTATGTAGACTTTACTTGGGTATATTATGTTAGTATTTTTTATTGTGTTATTTGGGAGCCTGGCTATCATAAAGCCAGGAATTGTTGTATCTTTTAGAAGTTATTTCCGTTGTCATTTCGAGCAAGTGTGGCTCATTTATTATAGTATTGAGTTATTGTTGTTTCTATCTTCGACAGCTTTAGTTGTGAGATCTTGGTTGGTGGTTTAGCATTTGAAATAATATTGATGTAGTTGAATTGTCCCTCCGACATGTTTTAGCCGTTGAGTGGTTGTTTATCAGGTTGGGAATTTGTTGATTTGCTGGCCTTTAGTTGCCGATGGTTTGTTCCGCGTGTCTAATGTTGCGTCACATGCGTCAAATTTTTGGGCCGCGAGATTTACTATCTCTTTGGTTGTTTTTATTTCGGAGCTTGTTAGCTGTCCCATTTTTGTTTTTGCTTCCGCAGTTTTAGTTTTATTATCCCGTGATTCGTTATGACTTTTCTTCCCTGCCTCGAGCTTGTCGGCTCATCTTTGACTCGCACCATTATGCTTAAGTGTGCTTGTCTGCTCTTTAGCTTGTCACTTTGATGGCACGACTTGGGATTTTTGTCGCCACGCTGGTATCGAGCTATTGGTGAGCTATTTCGCTAGGATAGGTTCCTTGGCCTAGTCAAGGGTTTATTGTTGATATTTTTAACGCCTCCTTGTGAGCTTGTGGGAGCTGCCTGCAGACCTCGCTCGAGTACCGCCCATGGTAATGAGAGAGGGGATAACGTTAATGATCCACGGTGACTCCTCAACAAATGTTTAGAGGGGAAGACGATTCCACTATACTCTGGGAGATTTTTGAGGTTGAA
>JABEVN020003412.1:0-18395 GCA_013146195.2 Codonopsis lanceolata | reverse complement strand
TTTTAACAAACCGTAATTCCCGACTTTTTAGGAACTACTTGACAGACTAACCCATTTACTATCCGATATAGGTAAATTATACCCGCATCTAAGAGCTTAAGAACTTCTTTTTCAACGCTTCTTCCATGTGTGGGTTAAGTCTTTGCCTTTCTCTTGAAGGTTTACTACCTTCTTCTAGATGTATTTTATGCATGCACATAGAGGGACTAATTCCTTTTAAATCGCCTAAGGACCATCCTAAGCTTCTATGTGTCCATAAAACTTTTAACAAACTAGCTTGCTTTTTCTCCAAGAATTCCTATAATAACAGTAAAGTGTTACTTCCCTAAAATGCATATTTTAAATGGGGTGGTAATGGCTTTAATTCTTCAACTTTAGGAGAATTAATGGATGGCATAAATTCATAATTTTTCGCTTTAATTGTTTCTTTATTTTAGCCTCCTCATTCTCTACTTTATTATCTTCTTTAATTTCTACTTCAACATTCTCTACCTCAATTTCTTCAAAGAGAGATTTCAAAATCTCTACTTCATCTTCCTTAATTTCATTTCTTTCTTCTACTTTTTCAATCTTATCGTAATTATTTTCTCGATTCTTCTCTATATTTTCTTTTATCTTTCTTTTTACTAGCTTCTAACTTTTCTCTCTCTTGTCTTTTCTTCTTCTTTTATTTTTCAATCTTGTCAATGTCAATTTTATGGGAGGATAGGACTATCATCATAAACTATAAATCTATCTCTTCATAGTCTTCTCTTCTTCAAAAGTTTCGCTGATAACTTTTCAATTTCATCTATTGAAAAACATGCATTTATGTCACTAGGTCTATTCATAGCATCAAAACAGTAGATTTCAACAGTTTCACCTAGACCGACATTGTGAGTTTACCATTCTTCACATTAATCATTGTATTGGCGGTGGCCATAAAAGGGTCCTTAACAATATTGGAACTTCATTGTTTGTGCTTCCTCTTTCCATCAGAAATTGAAGTTTATCAACTTTGAACTAGGATGTCTTCCACTATACCCAAAGGATATTTAACCGAGCGATCGGCTAATTGTAATTGCATAGTAGTGGGTTTTAGTTCTCTAACCCTAGCTGTTTATAGACCGCAAAAGGCATCAAGTTTACTACTTGCTCTAAATCTAGCATTGCTTTCATCTTTTAGAGCTTCCCAAGGAAACTTGGATATTAAAGCTACCAGGATCTTTCAACTTAGGGGGTAATTCGGGTTGTAAAACCAGAACTTACGTTTTCGAAACAATAATCTTTTCATTGTTTTCAAACTTGTGTTTCTTAGAGTGAAGATCTTTGAAAAACTTTGCATAAGTTGGAATATTTTTAATAACATTAAGCAAGGGAGATTAACATTCACTTTGGATAACATATTATAAATTTCCGTAAAATTGTTGTCCATTCGGTTTTTCATAAGTCTTCTTGGGAGCGAGTGGAGGAACATAAGGTGGTGGAGCCACATAAGGTTCCTCTTCTTCTTGATCTACTTCAACTTCTACTGGATTATCTTTATTTTGAACCTCTTTTTCTTGTTCCTTATTTGGAACTTCTACTTCTACTTCTTGATTGCTTGATTCATTCTCATTTTTATTACTATCACTATCCTTTTCGATTTCTTTTTCAATTTCCTTTTCAGAATTTTCTACTGTAACAGGCACTTTAGAAGAATTAACAGGGTCACTTACCTCTTCACCTATTACCTTACCGCTTCGCAAGACGGTGATTGACTTGGCTTGCTCTGTTTGACTAGGGAACTTCCCTTCTTCTCTTTTATCAACTTCAGAATTTGCAATGTGCTTCTTTAGATTTTCAATCTCTTCAAGCATATATTTCATCAATGCTGCTTGACCTTTACTTGCTCCATCTTGTTTTGGAACTTCTTCAATTCTCAACTGGTTTTGATTTGGAAATTGTGGTGGTTGAGGCTGGAATTGTTGAGGTTGTAAAGGCTTATTTCCTCCCCAAGAAAAGTTAGGATGATTCCTCCAACCAGGATTATAAGTGTTTGAATAGGGATCTTTCCTTGGCCTTTGAGGGTACATATTCATAGCATTAGCCTGCTCGAGAATACATAGCACTTGATGGACAAAAATTAGTAGCATGAGAATATAATCCACATAAAGCACATGCTTCTTGAATTTGCCAATTTTCAAATTGAGCTTGTGTATCTGATTTATCTTGTATTTGATATAGGCTTCTATTTTTACCTCTAGCACTTTTCTGTTGGGAATTAATACTTAACATCTCAAATAATTCTTCTAGTGCTTCTGGTGTCATTCTATTAATAGAACCACCAGCTGCACTATCAACCATAGTTTGTAAGCCTGGCGAAAGACCATGATAAAATTGAAGCACTAACACATGTTGAGCCAAATTATGATGAGGACACATAATGAGCATATTTTTAAATCTATCCCATGACTCATGGAATGTTTCACCGGTTCATTTTGGAATGACATGATTTGTTTTCTATATTCGAAGAGATGCATGCTTGTAAAATTTACTCATAAACAAATCATATAATTGAGCCCAAGTATAAACACTATTAGGTGTTAAGTTCATAAACCATCGCTTTGCCAATTCTTTTAATGCACTGGGAAAATATTTCATTTTAATTTGATCTTCAGTCAACCCTCCTAAAGGAAAAGTACTCATCATGTATTCATATTCTCTTAAGAAACTGACAGGATCTTCAAGAGGCATTCCATGAAAAGATGGTATGGCATTAAAATAATGACCTTTTAACTCAAAATTCCTTACAAAGATCCGCAAGACTAAACATGATGTCACAACATTTAATGAAGGTCTACTAAAGTCATTAATAGTTCTTTGATTTACCACTACTTCCATATTTCTTCTTGTAGGTTCTTCTTCTCTTTGATTCCTATTAACGGGTTAACGGATTTTCGTGATTTCGATTATTATTATTTTCTTCCATTGGGGATCAACTGAGGATCCTCTTGATTCAATTGTTCTTGATTATCAAACTGGGAGCTAGATTTTCAAGACTTCTTGATTTCTTCTAATATTATTAATATCTTGATTTAATTATACCAATTTAGGATTCAAAGATCGATTTAACCGTGCATAAAAATAATTTAAAGCGATTTAAAAACAACTAACTATTAAAAATAAAATAAAATCTTTTTGTATTTTTATTTTTGTAAAAACTGAAAATTAAACTAAAAACTAAATTAAATTAAAAACAACGATCCAACAAACTAACTACGTGAACTAGCTTGTCCCCGGCAACAGCGCCAAAAACTTGATCGATGTTTTAATTAATCTTTTTCCTTGCAAGTGGACAAGACTATTATAGAATAGTATTGGAAGCAAGGGTCGAACCCACGTGAGACAAGTGATCACTTAACAAGCAATTTATTGTTAGCAAATTATTAATCTAAAGGGGGTTTTTATAATTATTTTATTCTAACTACTATTTAAATTTAGATGTTTAACTAATTAGTAGTAATTCCAGACATGAAGATCTTATGGTGGGTGGCAATCTAGGATTCTGGGTTTCACTTGTATCTCTTTTATGTTCAATTCATAATAATTATCATTCAATTTCTTGGGTTCGTTCACTAAAGATAGATATAGTCTATTGAACTATTGGTTCAGCCTCCATCCCCGCAATATTCATCCATTCTATATCCTAAGCACAAGAACTGTCAATCTAGCTGTCACCTAGATTTATGATCTATCTGTCACCTAGATCATGTATGAACCTGGTCCTAACTTATCACTTTCGTGCATCGATAGGTCCAATTTATTGTGATGGTGAGCCAGTGTTGCAGTTATCCGCACCTCTAGGCCTTTATTATTTGCGATTACATTCATTTGTTCAAAGCAAAATAATAGAGGGATTGATAAACACCACAATCAACAAGAATTGAATGAACATATATATAATCAAAACATAAATTCGATACAAGTTACCTCCCACCTCCTAGATTATGGATGATTTAGTTCATCATAGACAATGAACAACACATGGAGATGACCGGATACATGATTTGATCTTCAATACTTGTGATTACAAAATCTAACTATGTTATACACTCTAAAAACTATCTAAAATCTACCTAAGACTGCTTCCAGTCGTCTCTCTCTCTTTGGCTCTCGGCATCCAACTTCAATATATACTCGAGAGTTGTAATCCAATCGAATCTCTGTGTGAAAATACGAAAATATCGCATTCTGACCACCTTGCGGTCGCAAGGTGTTGAGTACCTTGCGTCCGCAAGGTCTCCAGTGTGTCTGGCCTTTGTTTTCTTGCCTCGATAAACGTACTACCTACCTTGCGGTCGGAAGGTCTGAGGTACCTTGCGTCCGCAAGGTCTCCAGAATTGACAGTCTTCGTTTCTTCTTCATTTTTCCTCTTTGGCCCTTCTTGGAATTTGCACATAAAACTCTGGAGTTTGGCTTATTTTCACTAATAACCCTGAAACTTACAAGACTCACCGAAACCATATATCAGTAGCCAAAAGCCTCGTGAAATAGCATAATTTAAGTCATAGAAGCATATAAAATCGACGTATAAAATACATCGATCAACGTTGCACTACCTCTGGAATGAAATTCCGGTTAGGTTTTGCTGGAATTTATGTAAACATCAGAAAAACTTACTCTTTTCGTACAAGGGACTGCATTGACGACTAGAAAAATTCGAATAGAGATGTTACCCAAATAGGTTACGGTTTAAATGGTCCAATTTTTACGAACCGCAAAAAATTGACCCAATAGTTCTTGACCCTTTAACATCTCTACATATTAGGGATGTGTATTTGTACAAGGTCCTATTACCTTATTGTCTAATAGGACACCTAAGTACTCTTGGTGCCATAATAGCGTAAGGGCTAATATGACATAAAGACATCCCATAAAAGACCAAATAAGACATTATCTTAGACCTATAAGGATGCCTTAATTATTTTTATTATAAAAAAAATGATATTTTTAAGATTGCATACATACTAATCATCCAAGTTAGGTCAGATCACATGCTTACTAGGCTCTCTCAACAAGATTGTTTTTCATGAAAAAAATGTCACCACATTGTATACACACACATCTACATAATTAGAAAATTAGTATCACATATGCCCCTAATTTCTTGTCTTATTTGACCCAGCACCCGGATCAAATAAAAATAATTGACTTGATTATTAATATTAGTATAATATATTATTTTAATTAAATACCACATCCATTAATGTAGCCCATAATATATATATATATATATATATATATATATATATATATATATATATATATATATATATATATAAATGTAAAGGAAAAATAATAAAACAAGTTTTATTAAAAAGGAAAATTTACAAATATAACAATTTTTTTATGTGTTTTCCCTTTAAGTTACCAAAATATTTCACTAAAACGTCTCCATTACGCTTTCCCGTACGGGTTACTTCCCTCTGTTTTTCCCCAAAATCCCCTTAGAGATAGGTTTTCCCCAAAATTATTTCACATTTAATTGATAGAGAGCAACGACTTTGCAGAAGCAATTCTAGGCATCACTAATGGCAGCACACGGGTTCCTCTCTCTCTCTCTCTCTCTCTCTCTCTTGTCATGTTCCTCTCTTTTATCGGCATTACTAATCGTAACATACCACTATTATTCTCTCTTTTTATTGCTACAACGCTTCCAATCTCAGTCATTTCCTAACCACTGACTCCACATAACTCTTTCTCAATGTACGCCTCTCTCTCTCTTTCTCCCTATCTCTCGTGCGTGTGTGTGTGTGTCTGTGTTTTGGTAGGCTGCGTTGATCCGAGGTGTTAATTGTTTAGTTAGCCGGTGTGTGGTAGGTGTAGACAGCCCAATTTCGTACCCCTGGTATGAAACATTGACATGCGATATGAAGACCTGTTAAAACTTAGCAAATGTCTAGTTGCAAGGTTTACAAATGCAAAAGACAAAGCAGGATGCACAAAATAGTATAACGCAGGGGGCAAAGTGTTCAAAAAAGAGGCAAGAATGGAGGCTTGGCGCTGCCAACAAGCAATGTTGGCACGGCGCCCAAGAAGGTAGGGTTCAGCGCCCAGCTCTGCTACAGTGCTTCCCGACTTAACGCAATAAGCACGCGGTACAAGCTGGTGAAGCACAAGATGAAATTCACAAATGCCAGCGGTGTCCCTCCTCGCACCTATAAATAAAGGTGCCCGGCTTCGCTTTCAAGGACGAAAATTCTTCTCACAAACACTCTGTGCGTTTGTTTTACGCAGATAGAAGAGCGATCGTGAGATAGTGAGTGTCCCCTCCTATAAATCCTCGAATCTCTACCAATTCTCCTCCAAACTCAAAACCAACCAGTCAAAGTGAGCCTTAGCCCCCAACTAGGTTTCCATCTTATTTCCCCGGTCCAAAAATCTCAAAGAGAGCAGTTGCTCTGCCCGAGTGAAAAGGCCAAATCCGTTAGAAGCAAGCAATTGCTCTGTCCGATTTCCGTCAGTAGCAAACAAATAGCAGCAAAAAAAGCAGCGCTGTTTGTGCCCGAAGCAACCTTCGGAGCGGTCACCTGCAGAAACAAAAAAAAGACTCCTCTCTCCGGAAGACGAGCGAAGCGCACCACGCTCTTAAAGGTGAGCCTTTAAAAGTTTATTTTATAAAAAAACTATTTTCCATCTGGCCCGAAGTAAAAATATAAGCTGTTATGCTACCCGTATTTATTTAGAAAATAGCATTAAAAAGAGCCATTATTATGGCCAAATATTTTAAGTGTATTTGTAATTATTGGAAGGAGGTGGCTGCAAGTCTGTAAATAATGTAGACATGGATATATTTGTTTTTTTAATGTTTTATTTATTTTCTAGATAAATATAACAAAAAACATACTTTAGCCGAAAACTATTTTTTTGAGACCGAAAGGGCGAGTTGGTGCCTAGCACCTTCCCAACTCGTAACTTAGCCTCCGAACCCCTTTTTTTATCTTTGGTTTTATTTTTAGTTTTTTCTTTGTTTTCTCCTTAAAATAAAAATGGCGACTTTGTCAAAACATTTTGGATCACAGTGGGGGCTTGCAACATCATTTCTTGCACTTTTCTGTTTTCCCCTACACAAGGGAGAATGTGAATGAAAGGGTGATGTATTCCTGCATCCTGGTATCCCCTAAACAATGGATAACTTGATACAGAAAACTCAAACCACTCATAGCGATCCAAAATAGGCCTTAAGGCAATTTTCATAAAGTCCATAATGGGGCCTGCAACATCCTTTCTTGCACTTTCCATTTTCCCCTAGACAAGGGAAGATGTAAATGAAAGGATGATGCTTTCTTGCATCCTGTTATCCCCTAAAAAAGGGATAACCTGATACAGAAAACCCAAAGCTCTCATAATGTACCAAAAATTACTCAAGTGACCGAGGCGTATTCCACGCGCTTTTTTACAACATCCTTTCCACATTTTTAGTTTCGTCTTCCCCTAGGCAAGGGAGTGTGGAATGGAAAGCGTGATGTCCTTCCGCACGTCGCGTTCCCCTAGAAAAGGGAGCGCGGGGCGCGGGAGAATCTGGGGCACCCACAGTGGCGACTCTGCTGGGGAGATCGTTTTTATTTTAAATAAAAATGGAGGGCTAGACTCAGTAACAAAACTTTTTTTTCTTTTGGTTTTCTGGCTAAAGTATGCTTGTTATATTTCTTTAAGCATTTGAATATTGCGTTCCTATATATCTGTGTATATATTTGTGAATATGATCCTCCATCTTGCAGCAGTATTGTTCCAGTCGCCGTTACAGGTATATTTAAAATATATATTTTTCAAAAAAAAAAGAAAATAAAAAAAATATATATAATAAATTTCCGGGCAGCATGACAAAAGGACTGGGGCTCTATTTAGTTATTGTTTTATTTCTACTCTTTATTATTTTTCGGTACGCTCTAATTTTTTGATTAACGCAAAATATGTACATATTTTCTTTCATTCTGTCATTTTATTTTGGGAACTAGGATAAAATTTGTAATTAATAGGAATAGATAGATTCCCCACTTTTCTTTCTATTTCTTGATGTGATTGGTTGCTTGCTTGCGCTCAAACTAAAAAAGCCGAGAAAATCTACAAAAAACAACAAGATATGCCATATCTGTTTTTATTTTTCGCTTTGTACCTGGAAAAAAAAAAGAATTGACTTCTTTTTAGATGTCGCACACACGCGCACGCATGTAGATATATTCTGAACTGTTACCTTACACCATGGCCAACCTACCCCCTGCATCAGCCAACATTAAATTGCATATACATTCTCAGGACACTTCATAGACCGACCGGTTTTGCATCTTTGAATCATTGGTCAGCCCCTGTGAAAAGAGAGAGAGAGAGATCGAAAAAAGAATGAACGGAAAAAAAAATCAAACAAAATCGAAAAAAAAAAGACGAATGAATTAAAAAAAAAAGAGGGATATGAATAAATACACAGGGGCTGATTGATTATTTTCTGATGCTCGATTTAGACCATTTTGAATGGTGGATCCCGGAAAGAGTATAGGCCCTTCGCTTGGAATCAGTCCGATCTTGGGGAGTCGAAATGCAGGTGGAATACGAGGGTCCTATACTCTTGAGAAAGAATCCGCTGTTCCAGGAATAGTCATGAGACTGTCAAAACAAAGTGGGTGCTTGTCCGGTCAATTGTAGAAAAGAAAATAATAATAAAATATACTAATAAATGCACATTATACTCCGAGCCCAGAAAGCCTTTAGCCAGCCCTTCTGATACATTAAAACCCCATTTTCCTCAGAAACCTGGCCCGAATTTGGAAAAGCAGAGATAGTACTGGTCGGTTGATACGAGATACGGGCACAATCGATCGAGAAAGTATCGGGGCGCATCGAAAAGAGGCGAGGAATCGGTTTGGAGGCTAGATCAGCAAGCGGTATGGCGGCGAAAGTGAGCAGTCCGCTATGGGTACAGATACAGGGGCTCCAGGGTACGCTCTGACTCGGCTATGCAACAATGGCTAGATCAAAATTTGGGTGCACATGTTGATTGTATAATGAGCCAGATGGCTAATCTGGTGCAAAGTCTAAAATCTGGTGGCAAGGGAATCTCTTCCCCTGCAGTCCCTCAAGAAGCATCAACCTCCCATGTTCCTTCAAACCCAAACCTGAGCTCTCAGCCAAACACTAACCCACCAAATACCACCATTACCCGAAATCCAAATCCCTCACCTAATCCTTACTACCCAAATATCAACCCTTTTCTATCCTACCCTCCATATCATTTCCCGAGCACCAATATTCCCCAAAATCCAAATGACCTTCCCTTTCTTATTACCAATCCACTCCAAAATAGCCCGCATATGGACCTGAAAAGCTATAACCTGCCAGACCAAGTTACAACTTATCTACCTCCTAATGATCCTGGCCGCCAAACTAAAACTGCCAATAACCCACCTGCCCAAAATCCTTATCCTGCCCAAAATCCTTATCTTGCCCAAAATCCTTATCCTACCCAAAATCCTTATCCTGCCCAAAATCCTACCCAAAATCCTTACCAGATACCGCAACCAGAAATTAACCTAGCCTTTCCTAATCCTACCAGCATATACCAAAAACCAACTCCCCCTTCCACCAAAATGGAGGTTGACATGGAAAATCTAAAAAGCTTGATACTCAAAGTTCTGAACAAAGGGAATTTTCTACGCAGGCATTAACATTACAACGTTCAGCACTATGGCCTTCAAAATTCAAAATGCTCGACATAGAGAAGTTCGATGGGACTGGATGCCCTATACCCCACTTGAAATCCTATTCCACCGGCATGCAGTCAAGAGGGGCTAGCTTCGAAGCTTTGGCTTCCAATTTTCACCTCACCTTAATAGGGGCTGCCAAACAATGGCTAATGTTGTCAGGCAATAGCACAAGGGGTACTTGGGACCAAATAGCTGAAGGGTTTCTAGATAGGTACAAAGGCAACGCTGTGAGGTTCCCGGGGTACGACCCGCGCCCCGCGTGCCCTTGGATAGGGGTGCGCGTACGTGCGGATGCGGGACACCACTGCTCTCGTTCCACCCTCCCTTGTTTAGGGGAAGACAAAATCAAAAGTGCGAGAGGAGTGCTGTCTATGTTAGCACGTTGGAATGTGCCTCGGTTGCCTTGAGTGGATTTTGTATCCAATATGGGAACTTATGATTTCCCGCATCAAGTTATCCCTTGTTTAGGGGATACCAGGATATGGGAATGCATTACCCTTTCATTCCCATTTTCCATTTTTTAGGGGAAAACGGAAAAGTGCAAAAAAGGATATTGCGACGCCCCCACTATGGATTTTATTAAAAATAGCCTTATGGCCCATTCAGATTACTATGGGAGCTTTGGGTTTCCCGCATCAAGTTATCCCTTGTTTAGGGGATACCAGGATATGGGAATGCATCACCCCTCCATTCCCATATCTCCCTTTTTAGGGAGAACGGAAAGTGCAAAGAGGGAATGTTGCGAGGCCCCACTGAATCCGAAAGTTTTAGAGTCGCCATCTTTATTTTAAGGCAAATAAAGCAAAACCAAAGAAAAGAAAAATAAACCAGAGAAAAAGAAAACGGGTTCGGAGGCTAAGTTACGAGTTGGGAAGGTGCTAGGCACCCAACTCGCCCTTTCGGTCTCGAAAATGGTTTTTGGCTGAAGTATGCTTATTGTCATATTTATTTCGCAAATAAATAAGGTATTAAAGAGACATGAAATTTAAACAAATACATTCGTGGCTACATTATTTACGGACTCGCAGCCATTTCCTTACAATAATTACAAACATATTTAAGAATATTTGGCCATTATAACGGCTCTTTTACAAAATATTTTCTATTCTAATCCGGGCAGCACAACGACTTATATTGACTACATTGCGCCGGATTTAAATAACAATTTTAAAAATAAATAAATGACAGAAAAGTAAATAAATAAAATAAACGGCGCCCTTAAAGGTTTTACCTTTTAGAGCGGCGGTGTGCTCGCTCTGTCCTTCAGGGAGAGGGAGTCTTTTTTGTTGTTGTGTTGTCGTTGGTTGTTGATTTTGATTTCGAAATTTGGGCTTGTCAACTCTAGTGGCCTTATTTGGGTAGTTTTTTGATTTTTCAGCTCGTTACTCGGGCAGAGTAACGGCTTACTTTGGGATTTTTGGACCTGAGAAATGAGGTGGATACCTAACAACTAGGCTAGGGATCACTTATAACCTATGTGTTTTTGATTTGGCAGAGTTTGGACGGGGTTTGGAGACTCTAGAGGCTTCCACTCACCTATCTCGCACCTTTCGTACTATTTCTATCGTTGAAGACGAAGGGACAGGGCTTCGTTGCGATTTTTAATCGCGGACATGAACACTGAAAATGGGAGGCCGAGACCTCTATTTATACTTGAAGGCAGGGACGCGTCCGGAATTTCTGATTTTGTTTCCCTTGCATCAGCCGCTTGTACCTTGTGCTCCAGAACTTGTACAATTTCTATCTGAGAGAGATGAACAGTGAAAGGCTTGGTGCTACCAAGGGAACCCTTGGTGCGGCACCAAGGGGCCTTGGTGCGGCACCAAGCAAGCTTTTCAAGTTTCATTTTGTGCACTTTCCCCCCTGCAGTTCATTGTTTCACAGATCCTCGCTTTCGTGATTTTTGACTCCTGTAACTTGACATTTGTTAAGTTTTAACAGTTCTTGATATTTTATGTCAGTCACATACCAGGGGTACGAAATTGGGGTGTCTACAGAGCCCTTCAACGATGGAGTCTATGGGTAACCCAAAGCTTACTGAGTAGACGAACATCAGTGATAAACAATAGACTCTCCAATTTCGTTTATTTAAGAACGGGAGAATGCAATTGGTAGCAGTTATAATGCACAGTTAACATGCTATCCAAACTTCATAACCTAGACATTTTTAGTCGGTTATAAAAAGTTATCGCAGTTTTAAGCAGATGTGAATTTAATGTGCTCTGATGGTCGAACCTACTAATGTAGGCTGCCTACGTATTCCCTATTAAAGGAAATTCGACCAAACGTAGTTCAGGCCAAAAAACCTAAACTACAACCAAGTGAGGATGTCATGTTCTTCGGGTCAAGCCCGATCGAGAACACAACGGAAAAAGATTTTTGTGTTTTTCGAAAAATCTGTATTCTTCCGGTCCGAAACCGTTGTCAAATACGGTATGAAGATTTGAATGTTTTTCTGCCACCACATTTCAACCGGTCAATACCTTGTCGTTGAAACGTGTTAAGAGGAGTTTTCAAAGTTGTGTCTGGCTGGTCGCTGCCTTGTTTCCAAACATAACCCGAAAACTTTCAAATATCCAGAAAACTGCACTCGACCGATAAAGATCCGTCGCCGAGCACGGCAAATTGATCACTCTTCAAGTATTTTCGAAAATTGTGAGATGGAAAACATTCTTTTTCCTTCCTTTTTTTCTCGCTCTCTCTTTTTTTTTTTCAAATATTCCTCTTTTTTTGTGTTTTTGAAATATTCCTCTTTTTTTTTTTTTTAATATTCTCTTTTTTTTTGTTTTGAAATATTCCTCTTTTTTTGTGTTTTTTGAAATATTCCTCTTTTTTTTTTAAATCAAAACTCATTTTGAAAAAGAGTTTTTCTTTTATTTGAAAACAAAAGCAAACCTTTTTTTTTTTCTTTTTCCTTTTTTTTTTGAAAACAAAAGCAAAATTTCTTTTTTTTTAGAGAGGAAATTATTCTAAGGTCAAGGTGAGAATATTGTACCTGACTTACCTTTTGCGCCCAAGTGGCTGCCGCTGATTCGGCTGATCTTGGCATTTTTGCCACTCTTGCTGGGTAATTTATTCTTCTTCCTCTGCTGGGGATTTTATTCTTGTTCTTTTCTTTTTCTTTTCTTTCTTTCTTTTTTCTTTTTTTTTCTCTTTGATTTTTCATTGTTTTTTGACTGGGGTATTATTTTCTTTGTCCTCCGGTGAATGGTTGTCAATTTTGGTTAACAAGATTAACCTTGTTAACTTTCCGTTAGGCTCAGGGACCATTTTGAAAACTTTGAAATTTGAGGACCAAAGTGTCGCAGCTTCAAACTTTGGAGGGGAAAAGGGAAAATTCCCTTTTTCTCCCCTTATATGGACGGGAGTGAAGGGAGAAAGAGGCTACTGCTTTCTTTTCGTTCTTCTTCCTTTTCTTTTCTTCTGCTCGTCGCCATTGTTGCTGCTGCTTGCTTTTTTTTATTTTCTTTATTTTCGCTCCTTTTCTCGATTCTGTTCCGCCAATTTCAGTGTTTTACTTAGCAGATGGCATCTTCTTCACGATCCAGGAAGGGGAAGGCACCGATGCACCCAGAATCTGGCGAGAGGAGGAGAGAACCTCCTCGCTTGGTCCGGAATAAACTCATTTATCGGTACTCTACGAACGACTGGGGCAACATTTTGCGAGATCGAAACACTCACGTGTCCAACCTTCCTCTGACCACTGTAAGATTTCTCTTTTTTTTCGAAATTTTCCTGGCTATTCTTCAGATCTGCTAAATTTATGCACTCTTTTTTTTTTTCAGTTCGCAGGAGTTTGAAAGGATGCGGGTATTATGTACCGATGTAGCCGAGATTTTGACATGCTACCCGAGGCCGCAAAATTGTTGGTGGAGGGTTTAGGTTTTAGCGCCTTCATGCACTCCTTCACCCACTTTACCGCCTACCTTCCCATTTTCGACGTGCTCGTGGGACTTCGGTGGGACACCACCCATACATTTCATTTTAGCCGTGGGAGGCAAACATGACCCCGTGCGACTTTGCTGCGATCACGGGGATCCCTACCAGTATAGGGGAGACCCTGGCCCTTGATTTTACTCTCCGTCATCGTAGGGACGAGATTGTGGACCTCCTGGGCTTCGAGCCCCGTTTCAAATCATCAGATGAGATTTTTATCGCCAGCCGAAGTGGCTTTAATAATGCCGGGCGGGTGCCTACCGATGATGAAGCTGCTATAACTCGAGTGGCAAGAGCGCTTTTCTTCTTTCTTGGCACATCGCTCTTTGCCAACTCCTCTCTGCCACCCTAAGAGCTTCCCGTCTGGCTTGTCTTACTGATTTTGATCGGATCCCTTTGTATGACTAGGGGACAGCCGGTTTGTCGAACTTTATGCTTCCATGGATAGGGCCACCGAATGACTCACGACTGAATGGGTTTTCCCCAAGATGGGAGGTACATGCCTTTTCCTCGCTTTTTTCATCATCATTTTTTTATGTATCATTTTTTTTACATATATTTTATTATTATTTTTTTTGTGCGTGTCCGGCCTTCTCATTTTTCAGATTTTTCGCTGGTCGCCTCATTCGGGCGAAGTTTACTTCCTGTCCCAATATGTTGACAGCAACAGGGTGAATCCGACTGAGGACGGTGGTTGTAATACTAGGGAAAGAGTGCTGGAGCGAATTGTTGGCTCGAGTCCGGGTTCAGTGCACTTTCTTCCCTGGGAGGGCCTGGAGGGACATTATTCTACTACTCTGATGTTCAGCCGCTGCCGGATATTGATGGTTTCTATCATGGTGGACTCTTTGTATATGGGCGAGCGGGTGAATCGTCAGCACCAGTCTTTTCTAGTGGCTCCAGTGGTGCCTCCTTGGCCTCCTTCTTGGGTAATAGAGCCCGATCGACTACCCGACCGACAACAGTACTTGGGGAAATACCTCGTTCCCGCGACAGATTATCCAGTGATGTCATACGAGGACTTCCTGAGATTAGAGCTGCATCCCCCTCCTCCTGCTCCTGTTGTGCCCAGGCGGCATTCTGATGCTTCTGCCAGGCCAGGGTCGTCTACTTAATTTCTCGACGCGAACCTGATGTTTACGGAGCCTGATGATATTTTCTCTACTTTTCAGTATGAATGGGGTGGTGGCTTAGTAGATCAGGTTCTTCCTGACGTAGAGATCCCGGAGGAGCGTCGTGTCCCGGAGCAGGCTCGTTCGGTAGACACATCCACCTTTATTGTCTCTTTTCTTTACATTATTTATATATATTTTTATTTTATTATTATTTTTTTATTTTTCTTTTCATACACATTTTTTTATGCACACTCTCATTTTTTTCTTTCTATTCGAGACTAACATTTTATTTTATTTTATTTTTTCATTTTTTTAGGTGAACGTGTCTACTTATAAGAAATCGCTACTGGCTTCTTCAAAGATCGCCAGCTATATCGTAAATTGGCCGATGAATTCTCTCTGCAATGGGAGCAAGCGGCGGCGCCCGACGCCGAGATGACGATGATGATGATGATGGGTCAAGCCGCGCCGTGGCGTAGGTCGGGATTCGCAACGAGTCCCAGGGTCAGGGGTGGTGGTTTTCCCAGAAGCCAGTCGTCCCGAGCACATTAGCTTTGGATTCCTGCGAACATTAGTATCTTTTCCTTTCTCCCTTTTTTTTGTTTTAATTTTTTTTGTATTTTTGTAAAAGAAACCTGTACAAACATTATGATATAATGCAATATAATGTATATGATGCAGTATGTTACACATACAAAAATAAATTCACACAGAAAATAAAACTATACCGGACATCTAAAATGTATTGGCACGCTGTACTTTAAAGAAAGGGATTTTTAAGAATACACCTTTTGGATTAAAGCGGGCTTTTCAGGTAATATCGGAACGGGAAAAATGGTCAAATCCCTTATTCTTTCGACGCCCTGTGGCTGTTGAGCCCGTGCTCATAGCCGTCTTTCATAGGTCTCCTTTTCTTTTCGCGATCAGATACAGGAATAGCAGAATGTCGGATCACCAAACCAGGATACCGGGCAGGAATTTTCATAGCACAGTGGACATTCTTGGTGCCACCATTGGGGGCTATGGTGCGGCACCAAGAAACTTCTTGGTGGCACCATAGTTTTCCTATGCGGCCACTGTTTTCTTCACTGTTTGGATACTGTGCGCTGAACTGTCCGTTTTCTCAATTCGCAGTATAAATCCTGACGGAAACCAGCTCAGTTCTTCACTGATTCATTTCATTCCGTCTTTCTAAATTCACCAGCTTCTGTCTCGCTTGCCATAGCCCTTTTCAGCCGTAACAAAGCTTCTCGCATCTCTTATAAATGGCCGCCCGCATTCCTACGGCTCTGGAAATTGAGGTTTACGAAAATGCCCTGGATTTCTGGATCCTTTCTTTGCGATCTAACGAAAGGGATTGGTTTGAACATCTTTTCGGCTTTAGGTGCTTTTATCCTGGCGAAATGTCATAATTAATTGGGACATGTTGAGGGGCGCCGCCAGGTTTTGGTCTCCTGAGGATCACTTGTTTAATTTTGGCATGAACGAAATGTGTCCCACATTCGAGGAGTTCTGTGCTATGCTTGGAGTGGCACCTACTCGCCAGATCGTGGTACCCGCCTACAGAAGGCGTCCGTACATGGCTATCCAGGAGCTCTTCAATTCTACCCGCCGAGCTACTCCAGGATTTTTCAATGGGGACTCTTTTAATTTGATGGTTCTTCCTGGAGCCTTCACAGAATATATTAAAGATGACGTGGACTATCAGCGGCGTAGATTAACAACACTTTTTCTTTGCTTGGTAGGGAGATATTTGATAGTTGGTCTACCCGGATTAGTAGATGAGCGGGTCATAGACTTGGCATTACAGGCTCGGGATTGCCGGCTGAACATTGTTCCGGTGATTTTGGCAGACTTTCACGGGCCTGACTAGCTTTTGCTGCAGGGAATGAATTGTTCCCTACTGGTAGCCCTATTCTGGTCCACATGTGGCTAGAAGAGCACTTTCTTTGGGTCCAGGCTCCCGTGC
Organism: Codonopsis lanceolata; assembly: GCA_013146195.2. Lineage (NCBI taxonomy): Eukaryota > Viridiplantae > Streptophyta > Magnoliopsida > Asterales > Campanulaceae > Codonopsis > Codonopsis lanceolata. Next base: position 1,656 of record JABEVN020003412.1, on the reverse strand, counting down.
CGCTCGGAGCTCCTTATGATCCCTCCTTTTATGGAATGCGCGGGCATTTTCCCCGCACTAATTATTCTCGATATTACCGGACCGATCACTTTTATCGCCGGGCTCAATGGATATAGTCCGGGTCGCTCGCCACCTGGAGATCCGGCTTTTTCCTGTCACCCGATGAGTACAGCCATGTTGGGCCTTTATCTGACTTCTTTTACCAACCGGACGGATCTTGCGGCAATTTCGAAGGGAGCAAGTGATCCCGATACCTCCCGCCCTATACACATGGGAAGGGAGTTCACCGACGATCGCCGGTCCCACTATCCAGCATGTGGCTCGAGAGATGCCGAAAGACCGGAGGTAGCATACCCATATTCGATTATATGCTCCCCGTCCCTCGGTATTTAGCGTGGGTTATGGTAGCCGCCGAGGGGTCGCCTCGCGCCATCCCATGTACCGAGACATTTGCCGGGCCGCCATATAACCAATGGAGTGGATGTCACGGAAGTAGGCGAGACATTGATAGTTTAGGTTGGTCGCTCCTCTGCTCGAGCGACTGACGGGTTCATGGCCTAATACTCTGACGGCCCAGGATCTGACATTGCGGGTCCCAAAGAATACATCCCGCAGATTGAGTGATTTTGGTCAACATCATAACCCATGGGAACCAAGCACCCCCTCCTCCTCTCGACCGGGTTTGGGTACCGCCCTCGAGAACCGGTGGTCATGAGCCCCGCTGGCCGAAGCTTGGCAAGCATGTGACAACCCTCGGGAACAAGAGATAGTTGCTCCTCCTCCCCTCCCGTACGGGTGCCGGTCTCGTAAATGATGAAGCGGGTCCGAGCACATACGCCCAGAGAACGAGATGCCGGATGATGAAGAGGGAGACACATCCGGTGGCTCCTCATGCCGATGAAGTTAGGCTTCTTCTCGCGCCGCAGAATGAGTATATGGCCCGCTCGGTGGACGCCGCAAGCATTGATATACCGCCGGCTAGGTCGCAAGAAAAGGAATTGTTTCGGGAAAACAAAGGGGTATAGGCAAGATATAAATATGTACAATGCAAATAATGTATAATATAGACGTTTTAATAAGTATTCCTAAGTTGCACCTAGACTCAGAAAATATATTTTAGTGTTTTAATACGAGCCGCTTTTGTCGTGGTTTCGCTGGCCGAACCTCATGTGTATCAAGATCGGAGGTAGTACGCCGAGGGCTTCAAATAATGCTTTCTCTACCTTTTATTTTTTTTATTATTATTTTTCTCATATATTTTTTTTTCATTTTATTTTTTTAATTTTTTTTTGTGCTCTAATTTTTGCCTAGGCCACCCTTTCTCGGTTTTCAACCTAGCTTAGCTCTTATTTATTTTTTTTTTGTTTATTTTCATTTTTTTTCATCGTCCTTTTTTTTTTTTTATGCCCTAACTTTTGCCTAGACCGCTTCTTTTCGCTTTCAATTTCAAGGGTCGAAAGAGAACAAATTAGCCGGATATGATGGCTCAGGCGTAGTACTTTTTTGAGTTTGTTGAGGTTGAAGGGCTGAACAAGATCTTCCCCATCTTGGTTCGTGAGAAGCACGACACCTCCCGATCAGATCTCCTTAACAATGTATGGTCCCATCCAGGGATACTTCCATTTTCCCCTAGTATCAACATAACTAGGGCTTTTT
>JABEVN020003411.1:0-18384 GCA_013146195.2 Codonopsis lanceolata | reverse complement strand
AATACCAAGTCGCTAAAGCCCACTACCAACATCTCCCACCTCTCGCACACGGACCTCACCCTAACCACATCGTGATCATCAAAACCCGTTAAACAATGCCTCTTCATACCGGAAGTGAAGCGCAAGGACATGACAAGAAAGATAAAGGGTGGAGCGCTTATACCAAATCACCATCTCGACCAAAGATAGAACGCCCTCGTGAAAACAAAACTCGCTCTATACCTCAGTATATACATCGCTTAAGCATCCTCAATCCTCAAGAGCTTGCTTAATCTATGTTTGTGTATCAAGATCAACCTTTTGAACCGTATGTTCAATATGACGCCATGGCATTGAAACACAAAAATAGAGATGCATATCATACTATCTTCCTTAGACACTCATATTAATCACTTCGTCAATCGCTTCCCAAAGAATGTTCGTAGGATCAGATGTGCATACCCTCGCTGGTCAACATGCCAAAGTAGCATCATCAACGCCCAAGTTCATGATATAGTTCTAAGTCACATAGGGTATAATTGTAGACTGGATTTGATCACTGAACTCACACAAGGATGAAGCGTGGATCATTCAATCACTTTCTTAAGTCGCATTATAGTCACATACAAGTATGAAGTGTATGCTATGACGGAACTCCACACCAACGGTGTGCATGTCATGCTCAAACGCCATATTTGTCCTTAGTCTAGCCGCTCTTCCTCATCTTAACTCGAGTAAAAGCAGCCACTCTTCTAGTGACTTTTAAGATCTCACATTCTGACTTTCCTTTGGATATGCTGACCTTATAAAAGGTCTCATCTTGGCCGTATGCCAAGGCGATAAATGTAATGTCATTTGCGTATTCCCCTTTGTAGGTACCAAAGACTTTTACTATCTCAACTTGCTCGCCCACTGGCGACAAGGTGAATTACCCGTGCGAGGGCCAATTCAATATCCACGACATCTTTTAATCAAAATATATATGCCATAATTTCATATCAAAATATCCAATTAACATATAAAAAGGAATAAATGAAACCGCAATTTATTCAAACGATAATGAATAATAATCAAATGTCAACATAAGTGTTCTCGAATAAAAGTCAAATCCTACGAAGCCCTAGACCCAACATATGATCCCCGAAAGATCTCTAGCTAGAGGCTTAGTCATAGGGTCGCCTAACATGCTTCTAGTAGGAATGTATTCTAGAACAACTTTTCAAGTAACTATGATGTTAATGTGTTTCGCCTTCCCATGGTACTTGGGATCTTTAGTGTAACTAAAGCGTACCATGCTATCACAAGCAATGACTACAGATCTATCCATTACGCTGTCAGAACATCAAGATGTTGAAGAAAACTCCTCAACCACACGCCTTGAACCGCAGAAAGCAAGCCATGTACTGACTCCATCGTAGATTAGGGCGGTGTTAGTCTCCAAGCCGCTTGCTACTCCAAGAGATAGCTCCACCACCAAGAGGAAAGCGTAGCCCGGCAGATTTATAACCATCTATCTCCAAATTAACCAAGGCCAAACCGACTCAACATCCCTACCTAAAGCATAGCTCAAAGCCGAGTACACACCATAGCATACATCAAGCTTCCTACCGCATTTGCATATGGAGTCGTAGACATTCTCTTCTTTCTTTCTTCTTCTTCATTAGGGCATTGGTTTGTACTAAGGACACATCCTTTTTCCATTGGAGTGACAACGGGTTTGAGTTAGTCATGCCAAATCGCTCGATAACTTTCTTAATGTAAGTCTCTTGAGAACCAAGAAATCTTTTCGAATCCATCTCTAATGACTTTACCCAAGCACATAGCTTGCTTCACCCAAGTCCTTCATATCGAAAGCATACCACTCTTTAGTGGCATTTATCATCTCCATGTCATTCCAACTAGTAGGATGTCATCAACATATAATGACAATCAAGATCTTTTTCGATCGCTTAACATACACACATGGTCTTCCTCAATCATCACAAAGCCAATTGAGGTTATCGCTGTGAAAGCGAATGTACCACCTGCCTAGATGATTGTTTGAGACCATAGATGGAACGCTTGAGTCGGCACACTTTGCGCTCTTGTCCCTTGACTTCAAAACCCTCTCGGTTGAGTCATATAGATCTCTTCATCTAGTTCTCCATTGAGAAATGCAGCTTTTAACATCCATCCGATAAAGTTCTAGATCCATGTGTGCTACTATCGCTAGGATTAAAGCAAGAGGAAAATCTCACCACAGAGAATGTCTCCTCATAGTCTAAACCTCTCGGTAAAGCCTTCGCCACAAGACGTGCCTTATATTTGTCAATTGATCCATCTCGCGCTTTCGCTTGACTTTGAAAACCCATTTGTTTTCAATAGTCTTTGCGAACCTTGCGAAGATCAACTAACTCCCAAACTCCGATTCTTTTTCATAGAGGAAATTTCATCTTCCATTGCAGTCATCCATTCACGCTTTGTAGGTAAAGAAAGGGCTTCTTTGAACGATGTAGGCTCACTAGAATTGAAAGAAGTAGTTAGGAAAGATTCCTCTTCGATCGCTTTAATCCATTTACGGCCAGGTATATTTCACGCTTACTTCTTTTTCGCTCTAGGATCGGACTCCCACTAGAACTGTACTCCCACTGGATGAAGATCACTTTGACTCTTGTTGGCGATTTCCATAGGTTCAACCTCATGTTGTATCAGTAGGATTAGTAGAGGCAATTCCCCAATACCTTCGCCAAAAGATGTCATATGTTCTTCTTCCATCTCAAAAAGTTCAAAGTCTTTCCTAACTTCACCTATCGTGGGAAATCATTCTCAATGAAATCAAAACATACGACGTGACTGATTCAGTCATTCCTTCGCCAGTTTTCCACCGCACATAACATAACCCTTTGAGGTATCTCAATACCTTATGAAAACACACTTGTTTCTCTAGGGCCTAGTTTTCCAAACTTATTGGAAGTACTATGGACATAACCTCGCATTAACCCCAAGGATGAAGATGCCCCCATTTAGGCTTCTCACCTTTCCAAAGTTCATAAGTGGGTCAGTGAACCGACTTAGAAGGCACTCTGTTAAGTATGTAGGCGGCATTATTAGCGATCCCCCCAAAACGAAATTGGGAGGTTGGCCTCGTGCCATCATCGACCTAACCATTTCCAACAATGTTCGATTCCTTCTGCTCGCAACACCATTTTGTTGCGGAGTTCTAGGAATTGTCAACCGGCCTGCAGATTCCCTTTTTTCTCACACAATTCTTTAAATTGATCGATAAATATTCACGCCACGGTCGCTTCTAAAAGCTTTTAAGCTTTTATCCTTTTGATTCTCAACCTCTGCGAGAAAGCTCAAAACACTTGAGAGCTTCATCGCGGTGAGAAAATAAGGTAAACATAACCATAGCATGTATAGTCATCGATAAAAGTGAGAAAATAGGAAGCTCCATGCGTGCCTTAACATTCATTGGTCCGCAAATGTCGAATGGACTAACTCTAATGGATGTGTGGCTCTTTTGCCTTTTCCAAAAGGCTTTTTCGGCAAGCTTTTCCTCGCCAAACAAGATTCACACAAGGGTAGGTTGACTTTGTGAGAGACCAATAAGGCCTTTCTAGCCAATCTAGTCATCCTATCTTTTCCTATATGTCCAAGTCTAGCATGCCACAACTCAGAATTAGAATCATCATAAACCATGCAAGAAGAAGAATTAAGAGAAGAATTATGGGAATCCAACAAATCTAATTTAAAGAAATTATCTGACAAAGAACCATGTCCCAAAACCTCATCACCAAAACAAATATCCAAGTGATCATTACTAAAATTAAAAGAATATCCATGTCCTAGCAATTGTACTACTGATAGTAGATTATGTCGAATTCCAGGTGCATAAAGAACTTCATGAAGAGTCAATGCTGCGCCCACTCCGCAATTGAAGTTGGTATGAGCCAACTCCTTTGACTTCAACACTAACCGCTTTCCCATGAAAATTCTTCTTGTACCAGCAGGAACTTTTCGATAATCTACAAATCCTTCTCGATCCCTCGTCACATGTTTGGTTGAGCCTGAGTCTACAATCCACACAGGGAGAGAGTCAGCCAATAAAACATGAGAGCAAACAAAACTTTGCATGGAGATAGGATTAAGTGATACCTTCTTGGGCTCAGGACAAGTCCGAGCAAAATGACCCAAGGCACCACAGTTGTAGCACTTCTGCTTAGCAATATTCTTTTTGCCTCTACGGCGTTTAGCAATCTTGTCACTTTTAGGGCCCAAATTCTGAGTCTTCTTGCTTTTAGCTTGTCTCTTGTCTGCTGCAGGGTGGCTTGCGCGACCCTCAAGGGAAACAAGAGCAAGATCACGAGTCGCAAAGACTTATCGCGCGATTCGCCATGACACTCACCTCAAGCTCAACATGGTGAGATACATCTAAGAAAGTCCGAATGGAGCGTATGAGTCAAGATACGCCTCAAACCACTCCAAGAATCGAGGCGTGAACGAATCACCGCTTGAACTTTCTGTTCATCAGATAAGATAGAACCAGCAGCTTTAAGATCACGAATCATTCCGGACATCTCACGTAGTTGTTCAAGAATGTTTCATTTCTGGTCAATCTTATAGCTTTCAAACTTGTAGGTCAAAGTCCTTAACTTTGTAGCAGAAGTATTCCCATAAATGCGCTTAATTTGGTCCCACATATGTTTAGCGATCGAGGTCCTCAAACTCGCTAATCGGGGATCATTATGCATGCTACTCAAAGCATAGTAAAGCGTGCACATCGATCTTTTTCCGATCAAGGAATTTCACGCATTTCTAAGGCAATGTTGGGCGATGGTCAAGTTACCCATCTCCGGTTCTACCATCACAAGATCAATGTTGTCCGAACCTCTTGCTCGTTTAGGAAGTGCGTGATTTTCCTTTGCCAAACACTGTAGTTTGAGCCATCTAATTTCTCACCCTTATTAAGGTCAGCGATTACATTATGAGAAGCCATTTCACTACAATTTATTGGAAAAATAAGACATAAGCATATATATATTTCGATTCACTTTTGTTTTAAAAAATCAATTACTAAATATAATCACATCATACACGTAAGGAGGGAAAATCCGCGAGGCTCGTAATCACAACCAAAACATGCACAACATGAAAATATTCATAAATTGATAATTTAAACAAAAGAAATATGATAGAACAGATCCATCAAGTACATATCATGTACATAAATATTTTCACTACTGAAAATAAAATTATTGGGTCTCATATAGTCCCAATCGCAATTTTAGAGTCCAAAACGACAATTAAATATGCTAAAAATGACTTAAAAATAGATTAAAATTCACAAAGAATTTTAAAAATTCCGAAACAGCCTCAAACAGCCCTAAACAAATGACAAAAACAAACGGATATTATTTTTGTATTTTTAAAAATTAGAAAATGTTTTTATACACCGAAAAGCAAAAACAAATATTTCTGCCTGAATTGATCAAAACAGAGACCACCATTGGACTCAGAAGGCCAAAACAGAGCCAGACGCGCCGACCGTTTGTCGATCGGAGCTCCAGAAAGGCCGCACGCGCCCTCACGCTCCACCTGCGCGTGTGGGCTTCCCTGAAGAAGCTGACTGGACGCTGACTAGGACTAGGGCTGACGTGGCAGCATGATGTCACTGATGACATCATCACAAAGGATTTTTTCTGGAGTGGGCCCCACTGATGACGTGGCAGGTGATGTGGCGATGCCATGGCGCATACGCCATCGGGCCAACGGTTGACCGTTGACCGCCAACGTTGATCGTCGCCAAGATCGCCGCTTTCACGCGCCTCACCGGAGAGTGAGCTCCACGCGCCGTCTTCTGGTGGTCCGATGACCTCACGGAAGGTGGCGCTGGACTCGTCTCATCGAGTACTTCCCATTGGTGTACTTTTTACCTCAAAAGGCATGCCCAAAATGGCACGTGTATCGAGGCCCAGAGTGGGGGTCGCTTTTGGTCGAAATTTTAACCCAAAAAATCGATTCGCGAAGGGCCAACTTCGCGAGGCCATAAAACGTTCATTTTAAGTCCAAATTAAACATATAATATGTCGTTGGAAAGCCCTCACGGAGTACTACAAGTACAGTCCATAAAATCATGATTTTACAGAACATAAACAGGTCAAAACAGCATGCAAAGTTTCAGAAAAATCACTTTTCAACAAAACTTGGGTTTGCGATATTTTGAAAAATACCCAACGGAATTCAACGAGAATTTAGTATGTTGTTCGCCTCGTCATAGGGAACTCAGACATATAAATTTTTCTCGAATATTTTAAAGTTTTACACATAAAATAATAAAACCCATTTGCTTCGTTATCGGGTAAAACTTTTAAACAAACCCCAAAACAAGAGCATGCAATTCATGGCATAACGATACGAGCAATCAAGCAATATGGCTCTGATACCAATGAAGGATATATCTAATCATATATCAAACAAGTTCGCTAACAAAACAGTAATCACGAATTACCTTTATGCGAACTGGAGCCTTGTGCGCAGCGGAAGAATTTCGCTTGAGCTACGATCTTCGTATACCAAGATCTACAAACCTGCAAGTCTCTCTCGTCGGATTGATATCACAGGGCACGGATATCAATACTGGTTCACACTGCAAATCCAAGCCTCTTGATGGTTAGGCTAGAGGGAGTATTTTGGTGAGATAGATTTTAGGGAGAGAGTTGAGGGCGGCACTTCTAGGAGACGTGTTCTCCAAAATAGTTGATTAGGGTTTTATCCCTTTTGTTGCCCTATTTATATTATTACAAGAAACCTATTTCTTGTAGGTTAAGTCAATCCTAAACCCACTTGGATTAGGATACTAATTAACCAATAAATAATATAAATATAATTTCCATGTGGGCGGGACTAAATAATCGGGCCACAAGCCCAATTACCAACAGTTTTCCATGTCAATAATTTATAATATGACAAAAACTTAAATAAGACGGTTTTACGGATAGTTTTTGTAAAACAGATCTTCCTTACCCGACTCACATGCGTTGAGCACTTGAGCGGTATGGAAGTGAAGTTTCGTCTTACAAATAAACTTCGTAGGATGGTGTTACATAAGATTTACCCATATATTTATCATATTGTTTGGTGGTGTTAAATCAATGGGTCCTTTGGCGATTTAGGAACAATTTGTGTAGTCTTTCTAAACATGGATAACAGACCATTATTAATTTGGAATTTGGAGACAATTTGGACAATGTATGACTTGTGCTTTCTATTAATTTCAAGAGGCTACTTTTGTATCCCGAAGGCAATGAGGAAGAAGATGGGCAAAATCATATCTCGTTCTATCTAGTCATAGTCGACACTTCTAGCCTCCCCACTGGGTGGAATCTTCATGTTTTCTTCACATTTTTTGTTTACAATCATGTTCGGAACAACTATATTACCATTCAAGGTATGTTTAATTTTAAGCACAAATATAAGTACGATAGTCCCGTTTGCAATCTAAATATATAATGGTCACTAATCTGAGCTTAATTTTGTGCAGTTGCTGATAGAAAGAAGACACAATTTCATGCCATGAAGACCAAATCGGGATTTAGTAAATTACTTTCCCTGGATTGTTTCAAGGATTCTACAAATGGCTACCTCTCCAATGACTCCTGTGTGTTTGGGGCTGAGGTTTTCGTTACTCCAAAATGTGCTGAAATGGATACTTGCATATCTATGATAGAGCCACCATCTTGTAACAATACCTACACTTGGATAGTAGAAAATTTTTCGAAACTTGGAAACGAGAAACTATACTCTCAGGAGTTCAAAGTTGGGAAACTCAAAAGGTATGGGGTGCAGTTCCTAACTTATTCCTTTAATATCTGTTTATGATATGGTTTAAAGTTGTTTCATTTATTTTCAAATGACTGATTATTTGACTTAGCATGTTATATATTTGGAAATGTACCCATTTACTTGTTGGATCTGTCGATCATTTCAGATCTCCTAATTTGTTACATATTGCGTAAAAGTTGAACATTTCCTCTGAACAATACAGAAGCAATTAGTTAAGTTTTTTAATTTTAATTTTATTTTTTGCCAATCTGCAGTGAAAAATGTCTCCTGTCATAACAAATCTTAGTAAAATTTGTGTTGTATCAAACTCTAATTTGATTTTATGGATTTTCTTGTTATTTCAGGAAGAGAGTGCTTTATCCCAAAGGAAATGGCGAAAGCAAAAACCTATCCATCTGTTTAGGAGTGTCAGATTGTTCCTCATTTCCTCTTGGTTGGAGATTTTATGTGAAATACAAGCTTCGCGTGAAAGATCAAGTTGGTCATAATCATATTGAAAGAGAGTGTAAGATATTGTCCAGAGCTGTTCTATTTTTATCTACACATATGCTTATTTTCAGTTTCTGTTCTTTGTTTTCTTCTCTATTGAATTGTTTCATTAGTTTGAAAATTGCTTTGAAAGCAACGTTCAAAATCCAAGTCTCTAGAGCTTAAACTTAGATAAAACTTTGTAGGATATTGCATGGAAGAAACTAATAAACAACTTTGAACTTGATAAGATACAAAAAGATTCATAGTTATTTGTGTATCTAGATTCTGATTTAGTTACCATTATTTGTAGAAATCTCTGATTTAGTTTTCTATTATTTTGTAGATATCTTCCAATATTTGTTGTAATATTCTCTCTAGAATTCTCCTCCAAGTAACCTAGGTCAAGAGTTGTATATATATATTCTGAGTATCAATAATACAGATTATGCTTTTCTCTCACAAATATTCTTCTCTCTTTAGAACTATCTCTAGAGCTTAAATATTTGATTTCATTTGCTTGCTCAGTGCTCATCATCTTTAGCTACAAGGCATATTAGCTTCTATTAGCATGTGATGCACCCTCTTATCCATATTTACAATTTGGAATAGACCTCCCTTATAAAGTTATAACCTTTTTTCTTCTATATTAGTCTCTGTGCCCATGCCATAGGTACAGTGTTTATATGAGCTCAGTCAAACAAAACACTCAACTGAAGGTTTTATATGTAATTGTGGAGGGTTAATTCAAACAAAACTCATAACTGAGGGGTCTATATGTGATTAAACCTAGATTTCGTGCTCGTGCCTATAGCACGGTGTTAGTATAGACGTGATCAATGTATAAAGCGAGCATGATGCGAATAAATTAGTATATACTTGAGATTTTGTAGGGATCAGATTCATGTACACTACATACACAAAAAGCCGACTTCCCGAATATTAAATAAATAAAATATTTTATTCGCTGTAAATTTTGTAACTCATCCAAAAAGAGTATAATTAAGCATTCAAAAACATTCTCTCTTATACACATCAGCACAACACCTGTTAATTGAAATAAACATAAAAATGAATATCGCAACAAACAAAAAATATGAAATTAATTGAATGAGACAAAGTGAACTAATAAAAAACTATTTTGCAATCACAAATATTTCAGACTATTTTGCAAAACTTAACACACATTTACAAAAAAGAGAGAAATTAAAATACAAATTTTAAAATTATAAAACTTACGAACAAATGTTTTTAAAAAAGTAAATCTAGGTCGGAAAAAAATTAAATTGAGATGCAGTTGATTACAATAGCAATAAATTAAGAAACTACAAACTAAATTTTAATAATAAAATTAAAATACAAATATTTAAAATTGCAAAAATTAATTACAAAACTTACAAACAAATATCTCATTAAAACAACTCAGTAGATTCTCGGGAAAATTTATATATAACAACATCGTCAACTCAAACAAACGGATGTGGTCAAAAAAATGTGTTAGAGGAAAATATTCTTGTAACTGTAACTGGTTGTGGAGATGATAATTTTAAAAAAAAAATAATAATAACAATAACTGAGGGGTTATTATATACTTATTGGTTGTAGAGAGAGTTTATATGTAACTCACAAACTTACTAATTAATCTGGACCATCAATTGTGTTTGATACAATTCGATCTGGGCCACTAGTTAGACCCTAGGCTCTTTTATTATATAGATTACTCCCTCCGTTCCGGACAAAGAGTCTCAGTTCCTATAGCTTACGGACATCTTCTTGTATACTAAAGTAGGCATTCCAGTCGCAAATGAAGATCATTTTTAGTCTTCTGCTTGGAAAAGGCTTTTTTTTGGGTCAGTTCATTTGGCCCTTCGAGGCTGTCTTCGACTCATAGAAGAAGGAGGGCCCCTATTTTCTCTATTTAAGACAAGAAATGTAGAGACAGGACGCTACTTTTGTTCATCATCAAATTATTTAAGAAAATAACATTTTTAGTAGGTTATTAATTATTAATAATAAAATGATACATTTATGCCTTAATTTTTGAAAGTAGACTCTTTAAGTGAAACATTCCAAAATGGAATAGTGGACTTTTTACCCGGAACGGAGGGAGTAGTGCTTTTACCTTTTCTACTTGATGTTCTGAATCTGTCAAAATCTTGTGTTCCATATTTCTTAATATTAATTTAATTTATATATTGTTAAAAATTCTTATGTCACTCTTTTGTAGCAAAAGGCAACTGATTCTGTGACTCGGCAAAGGACTGGGGTTTCACAAGCTTCATGTTGCAAAGTGAGCTCAAAGAGGGCTTGCTGGTGAATGATAATATCATTATTGAAGCAGAGATTTCAGCTGTGGGTACGATTAGAAATTCCACCTAACAAGCAATCTACTATTTTGCATTTGACAGACCTTAATACACATGAAGATGTTTGTCCATTTTTGTCCATGCCATGAATTTGTAAACGTAGCGATCAAGTGGGCTTTTTGTTCTAAGAGAACTTTCATCTACGCGGAAAATACTTTCTAATAACAAGACCAGGGGATTGGTTTGTGGGTCATAATCCTCTTTTAACTGTTGATGGTATTGGTCAGGTTTTCTATTTCTGATGTGATTTTACTAAGTTGTAGTGAAACAATGGCAACCTGATCTTCTCAAATATATGATAATTATTAGTTAGTGTTTCTATTTGTGTTTTAAAATTAGCATTTTCACTTGTAGTTTTACATGGCTGGCTTTCTTGGGCATTGTATGGTGTGGAGGTGATGTAAGATAATTGTTCTTCTGAATCTAATTCACACTGTATACTAGATGATTCTTCTTGATCATCAACCATAAGACCATCATACTATTCTTCACAATCACTTGGCCAAGATCGTATAATGCCATCATAGCATTTTCTTGAGTTTTCTATTTCTTTATACAATTGCAGCAGTTGCACTTCTCGATATGGATAATTTCTATTAGATCACTCACCAAAACAATGGTATGTTTTTCTACAGTTAACAACCTTCCCTTTTCTTAAGAGTTTCTTGAGAACTTTGGTTAGGGTTGGTGTTTGATGAAGGTATGTGAAGGATATATCTAATCATATATCATACAAGTTCGTTATCAAGACAATAATCATAAATTACCTTGTGCGAACTTGAACCTTGTGCGAAGCGGAAGAATTTCGCTTGAGCTACGATCTACGTATACCAATATCTACAAACCTGCAAGTCTCTCTCGTCGGATTGATATCACTGGGCACAGATATCAATACTGGTTCACACCGCAAATCCAAGCCTCTTGATGGTTAGGCTAGAGGGAGTATTTTTGTGAGATAGAATCAGGAGGACAGAAAGGGGGTGGCACCTTAGATGAAGACGTGTTCTTCAATCAATTGTATTAGGGTTTTATCCATTTTGTTGCCCTATTTATATTATTACCAAGAAACCTATTTCTTGTAGGTTAAGTCAATCCTAAACCCATTTGGATTAGGAATCTAATTAACCAATTAATAATAATATAAATATATTTCATGTGGGCGGGACTAAATAATCGGGTCACAAGCCCAATTACTAACATCTCCCACTCGTACACATGGACTTACCTCTCTAACCACATCGTATCATCAAAAACCCGTTAAACACTGCCTCTTCATACTGGAAGTGAAGCGTGCGACATGACGAGAAAGATAAAGGGTGGAGCGCTATACCAAATCACCATCTGACCAGCATAGAACATCCCCATTAGAAAACAAAACTCGTCTATACCCCAGACCGTATATATGCATCAGTTTAAGCATCCTCAATCCCTAAAGAGCGGTGCTTAAATCTCAATATGTTTGTGTAACAAGATCAATCTCTTGAACCGTATATTCAATATGATCGCCATGACATTGAAACACAAAAATAAAGATGCATATCATACTATCTTTCTTAGACACTCATATTAATCACTCTTGGTTAACTGTTTTCCCAGCAATGCTCCGTAGGACTGTATGTGCATAGTCCGTTGGTCGGCATGCCAAAGTAGCATCATCAACGTCCAAGTTCATGATATAGTTCTAAGTCACATAGGGTATAATTGTGATCTGGATTTGATCACTGGAACTCACACAGTGATGAAGTAGGGATCATTCAATCACTTTCTGAAGTCGCATTATAGTCACATACAGTATGAAGTGTATGCTATGACGGAACTCCCACACTTAGTAGGAATGTCATGCTCAAACGTCATACGAACCTTAGTCTAGCCGCCCTTCTGGCGTCTTACTTGAGTACTTAAAAGTAGTCACTCTTCTAGTGTCTCTCTTTTAAGATCTCACATTCGGACTTTTCCTTGGGATATAAAGTCGACCTTTATAAAAGGTCTCATCTTGGCCATATGCCAAGACGAAAAATGTAATGTCATTTGCGTACCCCCCCTTCGTAGGTACCAAAGACTTTAATTTACTATCTCAACTTGCTCGCCCACCTAGCGACAAGGTGAATTATCCGTGTGAGAGGGCCAATTCAATATCCACAACATCTTTTTAATCAAAATATATATGCTACGCAATTTCATATCAAAATATCCAATTAGCATATAAAAGCAACAAAATGAAATTGCAATTTATTCAAACGATAATGAAAAAATAATAATCAAATGTCAACATAAGTGTTCTCAGAATAAAAGTCAAATCCTACGAAGCCCTAGATCCAACATGTGATCCTGAAAGATACTAAATTCTCGTTGAAATCCGTTGGGTATTTTTCAAAATATTGCAAACCCAAGTTTTGTTGAAAATTGCTTTTTCTGAAACTTTGCATGCTATTTTGACATGTTTATCTTCTGTAAAATCATGGTTTTATAGACTGTACTTGTAGTACTCCGCGAGGGCTTTCCAACGACATATTATATGCTTAATTTGGACTTAAAATGAACATTTTACGACCTCGCGAAGTTGGCTCGCGGATCACGTTCGCGAATCGATTTTTAGGGTTGAAAAATTGACGTCCTACGAACCCCACTCTCGGCCTCGATGTACGTGTCTTTTGTGGCACTCCTTTCGATGTAAAAATTACATGACTGGAATGTACTCGACGAGACGAATCCAACGCCACTGTCCGCGACCTCATCGAAGCACCAGAAGGCAGCACGTGGAGCCCACTCTCCAGCTGGGCGCGTGGGAGACGGCTGAAAAGAAGACCAGCCAACTGTTGACTGGTGAATGGTCAAACAGTTGACTGATGACGTGTCATGCCATGTCACCTGCCACGTTAGCAGTGGGACCCACTCCAGTGACTCATTTTTTATGACGTCATCGGTGATGTCATCATGACGTCAACCCTGCCACATCATCAGTGACGTCAGCGTGACGTCAGACCCGCCCAGTCAGCTTCCATGTCATCAGTGACATCAGCCCTACGTCCAGTGAGCCTGTCCCAAGAAGCCCACACGCGCAGGTGGCGCGTGCAGGCACGTGCGGTGTCTGTGGTGCTCCGTTTTTGAAACGGCCGGTGCGTCCAGATGTATTTTGGCCTTCTGAGTCCAATGGTGGCCTCTGTTTTGATCAATTCAGCCTGGATATATTTGTTTTTGATTTTTCAGTGCATAAAAACATAGTTTTTTATTTTTTTAAAATTCAAAAATAATATCCAGGGGCTGTTTTGTCATTCTGTGACTATTTAGGGCTATTGGGACTGTTCTGGATTTTTTTTAAAATTCTTTATGAATTTTAAACTATTTTAAGTCATTTTTAGCATATTTCATTGTCGTTTTGGGCTCTAAAATTGCGATTGAGACTATACGAGACTCAATAATTTTATTTTCAGTAGTGAAAATATTTATGTACATGATATGTGCTTGATGGATTTGTTCTATCTTATTTCTTTTGTTTATATTATCAATTGATGAATATTTTCACATTGTGCATACTTTGGTTGTCATTATGAGCCTCGCGAATTTTCCCTCCTTACGTGTATGATGTGATTATGTTCAGTAATTGATTTTTTAGAACAAAAGTGAATCAAAATATATATGCTTATGTCTTGTTTTTTGCAACAAATTGTAGTGAAATGGCTTCTAAGAATGTAATCTTTTTTTTTTTCTAAGAATGTAATCACTAACCTTAACAAGGGTGAGAAATTGGATGACACAAACTATAGTGTTTGTCAAAGAAAAATCACGTATTTGCTAAACGAGCAAGAGGTTCTGGACAACCTAGATACTGTGATGGTGGAACCAGAGATGGGAAATTTGACCATCACCCAACATCGCCAGAAAATGGAGGAATTCCTTAAATGGAAAAAAAAAAAGATCGATGTGCAAGCTTTACTATGCTGAGCAGCATGCATAATGATCTAATTGGCGAGTTTGAGGATTATCTGACTGCAAAACAAATGTGGGACGACATTAAGCGCATTTATGGGAATAATTCTGCTACAAAGTTGAGGACTTTGACTTACAAGTTTGAAAGCTATAAGATTGACCAGAAACGTAACATTCTTGAACAACTACGTGAGATGTCCGGAATGATTCGTGATCTTAAGGCTGCTGTTTCTATCTTATCTGATGAACAACAAGTGCAAGCGGTGATTCGTTCACTGCCTGACTCTTGGAGTGGTCTGAGGTGTATCTTGACTCATACAGACTCCATTCAGACTTTTGCAGATGTATCTCGCCATGTTGAACTTGAGGCTGAGTGTCATGAAGCGAATCGCGCGATAAGTGCTGCGACTCGTGATCTTGCTCTTGTTTCCCTTGAGGGTCCGCGCAAGCCACACGGGCAACGCAAGAAACAATCTAAAGGCAAGAAGACTCAGAATTTGGGCCCCAGAAGTGACAAGATTCCTAAACACAGAAGAGGCAAAAAGAATATTGCTAAGCTGAAGTGCTACAACTGTAGTGCCTTAGGTCATTTTGCTCGGACTTGTCCTGAGCCTAAGAAGGTATCCCTTAATCCTATCTCCATGCAAAGTTGTGTTTGCTCTCATGTTTTATTGGCTGACTCTCTCCTTGTGTGAATTGTAGACTTAGGCTCAACCAAACATGTGACGAGGGATCGAGAAGGATTTGTAGATTATGGAAAAGTTCCTACGGGTACAAGAAGAATTTTCATGGGAAACAGTTCGTCTGTTGAAGTCAAAGGAGTTGGCTCATACCAACTTCAATCGCGGAGTGGATGCACATTGACTCTTCATGAAGTTCTTTATGCACCTGGAATTCGACATAATCTATTATCAGTAGTACAATTGCTAGGACATGGATATTATTTTAATTTTAGTGATGCTCACTTGGATATTTGTTTTGGTGATGAGATTTTGGGACATGGTTTCTTGTCAGATAATTTCTTTAAATTAGATTTGTTAGATTCCCATAATTCTTCTGTTAATTCTTCTTCTTGCATGGTTTATGATGATTCTAATTCTGAGTTATGGCATGTTAGACTTGGACATATAGGAAAAGATAAGATGACTAGATTGGCTAGAGAAGGCCTATTGGGGTCTCTCAGCAAAGTCAACCTACCCTTGTGTGAATCTTGTTTGGCAGGAAAAGCTTGCCTAAAGCCTTTTGGTAAGGCAAAAAGAGCCACACATCCATTTGTGGGTTCCCGGGAATGCGCTCCCACGCCCCCCGCGCCCTTGGATAGGGGTGCGCGTACGTGCGGATGCGGTGACATCCACTGCTCCCGTTCCACCCTCCCTTGTCTAGGGAGGACGAAATCAAAATGCGGGAGGAGTTGAATAGCGTTGGAATGCGCCTCGGTTGCCTTTAGTGGATTTTTGATCCAATATGGGAGCTTTGGATTTTCTATGTCAAGTTATCCCTTTTTTAGGGGATACCAGGATATAGGAAAACATCACCTTTCCATTCCCATCCTCCCTTGTTTAGGGAAGAACGTGAAAGTGCAAAGAAAGATGTTGCAGCGCCCCCACTATGGATTTTATGAAAATAGCCTTATGGCCTATTTCGGATCACTATGAGTGCTTTGGGTTTTCTACGTCAAGTTATCCCTTGTTTAGGGGATACCAGGACATAGGAATACATCACCTTTCCATTCTCATTCTCCCTTTTTGGGGAAACGCATTGAAAGTGCAAAGAAAGATGTTGCGAGGCCCCACTTGGATCCAAAAATGTTTTTAGAGTCGCCATATTTATTTTAAGGCAAAAATAAAGCAAAACCAGAAAAAGAAAACCAGAGATGAAGAAAACGGGTTCGGAGGCTAAGTTACGAGTTGGGAAGGTGCTAGGCACCCAACTCGCCCTTTCGGTCTCAAAACGGTTTTTGGCTAAAGTATGCTTTTTCTTATATTTATTAAACAGATAAAAAAAGCATTAACTGCCTACAAATACATCCGTTACATCTATATTATTTACGGACTTGCAACAATCTCTTTTACAAACAATTACAAATATACTTGGAAATATTTCGCCATCATAACGGCTACATTTAGTATTATTTCCTAACAAAATCCGGGCAGCATAACTGCTTATATATTGATATTGAACCGGACCGGAAATAATACATTTACAAATAAAGACTTTACTGAATAAATAAAGTAAATAATTACAAATCTATCTAAAAACATTTTGCCATAATAACGGCTACATTTAGTACTATTTCCTAATTAAATCCGGGCAGCACAACTGCTTATATGGCTACATTGGGCCGGACTGGAAATAATACTATTACATGGAAATGAAAGATTTAAAAATAAAACTTGCACAACGGACAACGTAGGGGTGCTTCGCTCGCCTGCCTCTGGGAGAGAGAGTCCTTTTTTTTTTGTTTGAAGTTGTGTGTTGTGTGTTGTGTGTTTTGTGAATTTGGGCAGCGTGACTGCTCTGAAAGTTACTTTTCGGCCTCGGGATCGAGGCAGGGTAACTGTTTGTGTTTGGTTGTTTGATGGACTGGAAGTATGCTGAAATCGGGTAGAGTAACGGCTTACTACTGGCGATTTGGCCTTTTAAATCGGGCAGAGCAACTGCTCTTTCCACGATTTTTGGACCGGTGAAAAAGGGTGGATACCTAGCTGGGGGGCTAAGGTACACTTCTATCGGTTGGTTTTGTGTTTGGAGGAAGTTTGGCAGGGTTTCGAGGCTTTGGAGGTGATCTCTCACTATCTCACACCGCTCTCTAATTCTCAGCGTAACGTTAACGCGGAGAAGCTTTACGGATGAATGTGTGTTGAAATGAGGCGAGAGCAATCGCTATTTATAGGATGAATCAGGTGACATCGGTGGAATGAAAAAATTTCTTTTACTGCGCATCAAATGGCCGCACACCGCTTGAACCGGGAGTTTGCACTCATGCGAATCGTGGCAACGTTGAACTTGAAGGAAAGTGGAATTGGCGCCATCTCTATCAAATTGGGCGCCATGCCCAAATACCATGTGAGCCACGCCCATTTTCCAAATTTTGCATTGAATGAGTGTACACCGCGCTGGAAAATTTGTAATTTACGGCTCGCAAAATGTGATGAACAAAGTGGTCGGGAATGGAATTTGGGCGCCACCCTATTAGATTTGGGCGCCATGCCCATTTCCTATGGGAGCCACGCCCATTTTCCAAACTCCCGCACACTGGTCCTTTTTAGCAATTTAGTCCTTTTCCCCTGTAATTTTGTCCTTTGCATTTTTGATCCTCGCTATTCTTTTGCATTTTTGACCTGACTTGACATTTGTTAATGTTTTAACGTGTCTTTATTTTTTGTCACAGGTCAGATATTTTTAGGGTACAAAATCACATACCAGGGGGTACAAAATTGGGGTGTCTACAGAGCCCCTCAACGATGGAGTCTACAGGTAACCCGCAGCCTTTACTCGAAAAGTAGACGAACATCGTTGAAAAGAATAGACTCTCCAATTTCGTTTCATTTCAAAACGAGGAGAAATATGCAGCAGTAGCGTTATAATGCAAAGACAATTTATCAAACCTCCATATCCTAGACATTTTTAGTCGGCTTATAGCAAAAGGTGTTATCGCAGCTTTTTAAGCGTATATGCAAATTGAATGCTCGATGGTCGGACCTACTAATGTAGGCTGCCTACGTATCCGTAATAAAAGGAATCAGACCAAACGTAGTTCGGCTAAGCCCAAACAAACAACCAATTAAAAGAAAATATTTTCATGTTTTTCAACAGTATT
>JABEVN020003410.1:0-18376 GCA_013146195.2 Codonopsis lanceolata | reverse complement strand
GCGATTGCTTCGGGATCCATTTACGGTGCCATAAAGCAACTTTCGGAAGGACAGTTACTC
Organism: Codonopsis lanceolata; assembly: GCA_013146195.2. NCBI lineage: Eukaryota > Viridiplantae > Streptophyta > Magnoliopsida > Asterales > Campanulaceae > Codonopsis > Codonopsis lanceolata. The sequence goes on along the minus strand of JABEVN020003410.1, from coordinate 18,316 downwards.
TGCCCAGAATCTCACAACAAAGACTCCTCTGGGAAGGCAGCACACTACGCTCTTAAAGGTAAGCAACAAGAGGTTTTATGAAAGTGCTATTTTCAGTAGGCTCGATGTAAAAATATAAGCGATTATCTTTGAGATTTCTATAGAAAATAGCACTAAAGGGATTATTATTATATATATATATATATATATATATATATATATATATATATATATATATATATATATTTGGTAATTCAGAAGGAAAGCATAATAATATTGTAATCTGGATATATCTAGCTTAAATGCTTTATTTCATTTGCTAAATAAATATAATAAAAGCATATTTTAGCCAAAAATTATTTTTTGGTGCCTAACACTTTCCCACCTCGTAACAACAGAACTTTTTTTGTTTTCTTTATTTCTCCTTAAAATAAAGATGGCAACTCTATTATAACATTTTATCACAGCCTTTTTGCACTTTCCGTTTTCCCCTAAACAAGGGAAGATGAAAAAAAGAGTGATGCATTTCGTATCTTGTTTTCCCTTAAACAAGGGAGGATGAAGACTCTGGAAAATCAAAGCATTCATAGTGACCCAGAAAGAACTCAAGTCCATAGTGAGGCAGGGCGTGTTCCCACGCGCCTTTGCAATATCCTTTTTTGCACTTTTCCGTTTTCCCCTAGACAAGGGAGGATGGGAATGAAAAGGGTGATGCGTTTTCAATATTTTGTTTTCCCCTAAACAAGGGAGGATAAGATACGAAAAAATCCAAAGCACTCATAGTGGACTAAAGCACACTTTCAAGGTAATGGCGTGATTCAACGCACTGACAACTCTTTTTGCACTTTTTAATTTCGTTTTCCCCGAACAAGAGGATGGAATGATGATGTCTTCCATTTGTAGGTTCCCCCTAAAAAGGGAGCGCATTCGAGGGAGATCGTTTTTTTATTTTTAAAAAGATAAAGGAGCTAGACTCATTTCATAAATTTTAAAGCCTAAAAGCCTAAAATATGCTTATTATATTTCTTTGGCATTTTAAATATCACATTTTATGTATCTGTATATATATTTGCACACCTAACTATTCACTTGCAGCAGTTTCGTTCCGGGTATCGTTACATGTATATAAAAAAAACAATAAAAAAGATTTCCGGGCAGTATAACAAAAAGGGCTGGGGATTTATTTTATATTATTATTTTGCTTGCTTTATTTTTATCGCACAAAATATGTACATATTATTTCATTATGTCATTTTATTTTAGGGATTAGGACCAATATGTAATTAATAGGAATAGATAGACTCCCCACTTATTTATATTTCTTAATGTCTGGATGGTTCCACGAAGGAGAATCTGAAAACTCACAAAGCAGAGGCCATATCTGTTCTATTTCTTGCTTTATATCTGAAAAAAAAAACATTTCTTCGCTTTAGATCTTGCACACACACGCTTGCATACGTAGAAATATTCGGTGCTACCCTATACCATGACTTGACCTATCCTGCAAGTCAATAACGTTAAATTGTATATAGTTTCTCAAGACACTTCATGGACCGATCGGTTTTTATGTCTCTAAATTATTGATCAGTCCTTGTGCAAAAAAAAAAAAGATGCAAAAAAAAAGATGAATGGGGGATGCCTACGATGTTAGGCCTAGACCATTTAAATGGTGGATCTGGAAAGAGTATAAGCCCCGTGCAGAGATCGGTCCGATCTTGGGAGTTGAAAGGCGAGGTGGAATATGAGGTCTTATAATGATTCTGGTCACCGAGACCGTCAAAACAAAAGCGTGTGCTTGTCCACGATCAATCGTAGGAAAATGAATAATAATAAACAATATTAATAAAGGCACGCTGTACTCAGCCGAGAAAAACTGAAACGACCTTTCTAATGCCTTCAAACCCTTTTCCTCAGAAACCTGGCCCAAGTTTGGAAAGGCAGAGATAATACTAGTCAGTTGATACGAGATACATGCATAGAGATCGTGATCGAAATATTGGAGTCGAGATCGTAAAAGGGCAGACCGTGGTAGGGTATGATTTTAGCAAAATGGCGGCCGAAAATGAGCAGTCCATAGTGGGATACCGGATATAGGGGTTCAGGCGCTCCAACTCGGCATTATCAAGCAATGTGGCTAGATCAAAATTTGGTATTTGGTCAGACAGTCGATCGCATAATAGGCTTGATGGCAAATCTCGTACAAAGTTTAAAACCCAGTGGTGAGGGAACCTCTTTTCCTGCAGCCCCTCAAGAAGCATCAACTTCCCATGTTCCTCCAAATCCAAATCCTCAGCCAAACACCAACCCACCAAATACCGCCAGTTTCCCAAATCCAAATCTTCCACCTAACCCTTATTACCCAAGCTTTAACCCTTTCTCACCATACCCTCCATATCCTTTCCCAAGCACCAATATCCCCCAGGATCCAAATGAACTTCGTTTTCCCATCACCAATCCACTCCAAAATAGCCCACATATGGACCCCAGAAGTTATAACCAACCAAGCCAAGTAACGACCTATTTACCTTTCAATGATCCTGGTCGCCAAACGGAAGCCGCCAATAACCCACCTCTCCAAAATCCTTACCAAAACCCTTACCAAATGCCTCCCCAAAATCCTTACCAAATACCACAGACAGAAATAAACCCAGCCTTTCCCAATCCTACCAGCATATACCAAAACCCAACTCCCCCTCCTACCAAAATGGAGGCTGACATGGAGAATTTGAAAAGTATGATGCTTAAAGTTTTAAACAAAGGAGAATTTTCTACGTGGGCACTAGCATTGCAACCGTCAGCAATAGTACCTTCAAAATTCAAAATGCCCGACGTAGAAAAATTCGATGGGACTGGATGCCCTATTTCTCACCTAAAATCATATTCTACCGGCATGCAGTCAAGAAGGGCTAGCTTTGAAGCTATGGCTTCCAATTTCCATCTTACCTTGATAGGGGCTACCAAGCAATGGTTAATGCTAGCAGACAATAGCACCATGGGTACTTGGGACCAAATAGCTGAAGGGTGTCTAGAGAGGTACAAAGACAATACTACCTCCGAGAACAAAAGAGATCTCGAATAGTGCACCCAAAAGGAAATAGAAACCTGTGTTGAGTTTGTAGCCAAGTGGAAAAGAAAAATAGCTCAAACACTCGACAGGCCCGATCCAGCTGAGTCATGCAGAATGTTCATCAAAAACCTCCAGTCTATTTACTTGGAGCACATGTGGTATCTCCCCTATAGCAATTTCAAAGAAATAGTGGAGATAAGAGTCCGTATTGATGAAGATATACGGACCGGGCATTTAAAAGTCAATACGCCCTCCAACTCTTTCCGCTACTCAAAAGGAAAGGCAGCTGCATCAGGATCAGCCATTAATATGGTAGGAAATACGCCTGTAATGCAATCATCCAACTTTCCCACCCAAAGCTATAACACTATTCCATGGTCCTACGGAATAGATAGGTCTGTCAATGCAGTGGGCGGAAACAGTGGTTCGAACAAGAATTTCAGGGGTCAGAATAGAAGGAATCGATACTATGATGAATTGCAAGCTCCTCAATCTGTGATACTGCAAGGGCTAATGGCATAGGGAGTGTTAAAGCCTTTGGAAAACTATAGGCCGCCGAGTCCTCTGCCCAACTCATGAAATCACACCCAGTACTGTGAATACCATCACTGCAGTGGTCACCTCACCGACAAGTGCTATGTGCTCAAAAACGCCATCCAGTACCTAATAGATGATAAGGTTATTGAAAAACCTCTTCCTAGACCAAATGTAGTCAATAACCCTCTACCTCAAATCAATATGATTGAGGCCGGTGAAGAAAATTGTGTACCCAAGTTTGAAAAAAATAAACACCCATTACCATATATCATTGTTCCTTTCTTTCCACCCACAAAAGAGCCTAGCTGCAATATGATTTCTTGGGACATTATCTTGGGTAGCCAAAATACCTGTAGCACTGAAAAAGCCACTTAGGTCGGTGGGGATGTCAGCCACCTTACTAGATCTGGTCGAGCCTACCAACCAAACCAAGAAAGAGGTGACCACTCTGGCAAAGATCAAGAAACAGATACTGGGGCTAAGAATATGGAAGATACTCTACTAGCTCAGATGAAGAAAACCCAAGCCAACATATCTATCTAGGGCTTGCTATGTGCTTCCAAGACCCACCGTGATACACTGGCCAAATCTCTGAGTCAAGCAGTCATTCCCATTGAAACCTCCCCAAATGAGCTCACCCAAATGATCGGAAACATACACTTTGGAAACGTGATTATGTTTACTAATCTAGATCTGCCAAGGGAAGGAACCAACCACATCAATGCTCTACACATCACTGTGGGGGTCATGGGAAAAAGTGTTCTCCGAGTTCTGATAGATAATGGCTCTTCTTTGAATGTATGTCCCACAAGCACGTTAGCCAAATTGGGAACAAAAATATCAGAGCTGACTCCTTCATCGGAGATAGGGGGTGTTTGATGTAGCTTATATGATAATACTTATAACTTATAGCTTTTCATAAGTCATTAAAACATTGTTTGATTTGAAAAATGGTGTAATAAGTCAAAAGTTGAGTACAAACACATTAAAGCACAATTGGTCTCATAAGTCATAAGCACCAATGTAAGTCTTTGAAGACTTATCATCCAAAAGCAGGATGAGCAGTCCCTTTAATGAAGATTTCATATTCCTAAAGTACCCCCATTTTAACTTAAATAGGTTTCTTTGTCATCGATTGTGTTTTTATTATTATTATTATTATTATTATTATTATTATTATTATTATTATTATTATTATTAATATTATTATTATCATTAATATTAATAATAATAATATTATTATTATTATCATTAATATTAATAATAATAATAATATTATTATTATTAAATTATTAATAATAATAATATTAAATTAATAATAATAATATTAATATTAATATTAATATTATTTTATTTCAGTACTATTTCAACTTATTAATCAAACACACACACACACACTAACTTATGAAAGCTAATAAGCACTTTTAAAAAGTTAAATCAAACATCACCAATCATTAGTCATCAGTCATAAGTCATAAGTAATAAGTTATCAGTCATAAGTAATAAGTTATCAGCACATATCAATAAGCTAAATCAAACGGGCCCATAGTAAGGGCATACGACAACACTAGTCGATGTGTCCTAGGGGTGGTCACTTTAGTAATGACTATTGGGCCGTTAACCATGCCAGTAGAATTCCAAGTCATGGACATACCCCCACTTTTAGCTTGTCATTTGGACGCCTTCGATCCATGGGAGTAAAGGGTAGCCTCTCATTTTTAGCGTGTCAAATTCATCCACGACGACCACATAGTAATCATTCTTGCCGATAAGATCGTGGAAAACAAAGAAAATGGGGACATCGCAATCCTCGAAATAGAGCACGATGACACGGGTATCTTTCTCAGTGGCTTCGAGGTTATCCCCCAAGCTAGAGTCAACGCCATTGAATGTGGGCGAGAAACTGACATCACCAGAAAGAAAACCACATTTCTAGGAAACATGGTCCCGTTAAACATGTTTCGAAAAATGAATTACATGTCTGGTTTGGGTCTCGGCAGAAATCAGTAGGGACTTGTCAATCTGGTCCAAGATGAACTTAAGGAATGTATCCCTCCTTTCGGTCTAGGATACAAACCTACTCCAGCTGAAATAGCCGCAGTCATGAAACAGAAACGTGAGAAAAGCAAGGCAGAAAGAGAAAAACGTCCTTACACATATCCCCTTCTCCAACCATACAGAAAAACCTTAAATGGTTACTTTGTAAGGAAATGAGAAACAGATGCCTATCTCATGTTTCCCGAGCCTTGGCGAGACCAAAATGGGAAAAGACACCCGACTGGGAGATCTTCGAAGATGTCAGTCTCGCTACTAGTGAAATGGAACAGTTACCCCGAGCCCTATAAGCCTAGCCTCATATAAATTGTCACGGCTTGAAAACACTTGGTCTATGACCAAGAAGACTATGCTTTCTGCCCTCGTTAGATAATGACCGCTCGGGAGACAGCTTTCGGGTATGATAAATGGAGGCGCTAGCTATGAAAAGCTCCCTGCTGAGTTTGAGTCTATTGCTGATAAGCCTCTGTAGAATTGGTATACTACGACCGACCCGCTCTTGACGCCCGCAGATCTGGTGGACCATTTCGGATATACTATTCTCCATCCTTCTTTTAGCCTTACAGATTGGTCATCTACCGATCCGCTCCCTAAAATTGAGGACCTCAAATCCCAAGGCCTCAATAATGTATCTAGCCCTGTACAGCTTGCTAATAATGATAATCTAGATGTCTTCGCGTATTCCTTAGTTGCACCTTCATTAAAAGACGAATTAATTAACTTTGATAATAAGTCATTTAATGAAATGAACTCAAAAGATAAAAGTTAGTTGCTTGAGCTCGCCAAGTCAGTCAAACAACAGGAAAAGCATCAATCAGCAGCAGCAGATGAAGACTTGTCCGCCATCAATCTAGGGCTGAACAATGAAATCAAAGAAGTCAAAATTGGCAGCTACCTCTAAGGTCCTGAAAGGGCAGCACTGATCAACCTCCTCAAAGAATTCGTGGACATCTTTGCATGGTCCTACGAAGATATGCCCGGGCTGGATCTAGCCATTGTTGAGCACCGGATCTCCACTTATCATGATGCACGGTCAATCAAGCAGAAACTCCACCGAATAAAGCCAGAATGGTCACTGCAAGTGAAAGAAGAAATCATGAAGCAATTGCACGTCAGATTTATCCGGGTAGTTGAATACCCGATCTGGCTGTCAAATATAGTGACTGTTCCAAAGCCTAATGGAAAGGTTCGAATCTGTGTGGATTTCCGCGACCTCAACAAGGCATCACCCAAATATGACTTCCCTCTACCTAACATTGATATTGTGGTAGACATCGTGGCCTCTCACAAAATAAGATCTTTCGTAGACGGCATGCTGGGCTACAACCAAATCAAAATGGCAGTAGAGGACCAGGAAAAAACTTCATTCACCACCCCCTGGGGAACTTACTGCTACACTGTCATGTCGTTTGGGCTAAAAAATGCTGGGGCTACATATCAAAGAGCTGCCACTATCCTCTTCCATGATATGATCCATAAAGAAGTCGAAGTGTATGTGGACGACATGATCGTGCACTCCAGCGACACAGACAGTGCCCATATCAAAGACCTTCGAATTTTTTTCGAAAGGTTAAGAAAGCATCAAATGAAGCTCAACCCCACCAAATGCATATTTAGGGTTACCAGGGGCAAGGTCCTGGGATTCATGATGATCGAGCAAGGCATCGAGATCGAGCCAACTAAAATCAAGGCCATCATAAGCATGCCCTAGCTAAAACTCGACAAGTCAAAGGCTTCTGGTCGACATAATATATCGGGCCAAGCTTTCATCGGACAAATGACCTCCATATGCGAGCCCCTATTCAAACTCCTAAATAAAAATACTGACCAAATATGGGACGAAAAATGCTGGCTATCCTTCGAAAAAATAAAAGCTACCTTGCCAACCCACAAGTGCTAGCTCCTCCCCACACACATAAACCTCTCCTCCTATATTTAACCGTCACAGATACATCAGTAGGGGCTATGCTTGCCCAAGAAAAAGAAAATTCCTTCATCGAAAATGCCATCTACTTCATAAGTAGGAAATTACAAGGAAGCGAGCTTAATTACTCAGTATTGGAGAAAAGCTGCACTGGTCTAGTCTGGGCAACCCAAAGGCTCAAAACTTATCTGCAAGCTCGATCCATTAGGCTCATCTCCAGAATGGATCCTATAAAGTACATCTTCGGCAAGCCATCACTTTCCAGCCGATTAGCCAAATGGTCATTCCTCCTCAACGAGTTTGACATCACCTATGTCATGCTCAAGTCCATTAAAGGCAGTGTGATTGCAGACCATTTAGCTGATCTGCCTCTAGAAGCAGAAGATGCATCGGAGCCCAGCTTCCTAGACGAAGGTGTCCTAGAAATTGCCGATCATGACACCATATGACAAATGTTCTTCGATGGAGCCACCAACAAAAGGGGCTTTGGCATTGGAATCCTGCTAATCGACCCCGCAGATTCCCACACTCCGCTGGCCATAAGATTGGAGATTGAATGCTCAAACAACACAGCTGAATACGAGGCATGTATTGTCGGTCTAGAAGAGGCTCTCCAGAAAGAAGCCAAAGATTTGGAGGTCTATGGTGACTCTACTATAATCATAAATCAAGTCGAAGGGAAGTGGAAAACCTAGTATCCCCGGCTGCAGCTCTATCATGCCAAACTGACAGCACTAGCCAACGAATTTGATAATATCTCGTTCCACTACTTGCCACGAAATAGAAATCAATTCGTCGATGCCTTGGTCACTCTAGCATCATTGGTTCAAATTCCCACAAAAATCAATGTCCAACCATTTATAGTTGGGAAAAAGGTCATTCCTGCCTACTGCTTCAAAATTGATGCTGCTCCTGAAAAGGACAACGAGCCCTAATCTTCAGACGTCATGAATCTGCTTCAGAAAGGAATCTATCCTCCCAGCCTAAACAAAAGAAGGAAAATTTCCCTACAAAGGTGGGCATCGCAATTTGTAATCAGTGGAGGTAGCCTATACAAAAAGTACTACTAGTGTCTAAACCTATTATGCATCAATCAAGCTAAAGCTGAACAAATCATAGACCAGCTTCATGGTGGTACATGCAGACCATACATGAACGGGCATATGCTGTCAAAGAAAGTCATCCGGCAAGGGTACTATTGGAGTACACTAGAAACCGATTGTATTCGGTGGGTACGTCAGTACGACAAATACGAGCGCTTTGCAAATCTACAGCACGTGCCCCCGCATTTATTATACCACTCCACAGTCCCCTGGCCCTTCACAAAATGGGTAGAAGCCTTTTCCTACAAAGTACTGAATGCTCGAAAGGTGTCTGAATTCATCAGGACCAACATCATATACCGCTACGGGGTACTTTTCGAAATCATCTCCGACAACGGCACACACTCCGAAGGGGATGTGAACCGTCTGCTCGACGAGTTCAAAATCCAAAAGCATAAATCCTCCCCATATCGACCACAAACAAATGGTGCCGTTGAGGCAGCCTACAAAACACTAGAAAATATCATCAGAAAAATGGCTAACACGGGAAGAGACTGGCCAGAAAAGTTACCGCTAGTCCTTTGGGGCTATCGTACTTCAGTTCGTACACCCACTGGGGCTACCCCCTATTCTCTAGCTTATGGCATGGAGGTTGTGCTGCTCATTGAAGTTAAAATCCATCATTAAGGGTTATGAAGGAATCAGACGTAGCCGAAATCGACTGGGTCAAACAGCGCTACAAACATTGCCCTCAATGTTGATGAACATACCAAGGTAGGGCATCAATCACTACAACCCCATGAAAAGCAAATAAAAAGAAAAAATATTTTTGTGAGGGGACACTATTACACCTCCCTATAAACCCACAAACTCGGGAGGGCTTCGAAAAGCGACACATGCATATAAATACAAAAGCCGTAAAAACAAATAGTTGAAAAGAGAGGGAAGAGAAAACCGATACGAATAGTTCTAATTTAAAGTCTTTAGCTTGACTTCTTCTCCCACATCGGCCTATGGAGGATCGTGGAGAAGCACTCGAACCTTCACTTGAGCACTACCATTTGGAGAAGCTTTCTTGACACCATTTTCAAACCTTGCTTCCATCATTGGTGCCTCCACTTTGACTTTTTTCCACTTAACCACATTGGCTGGTAGTTGTGCCACATCCAATGACGACTTTTTTGCTTTCTTTCTTCTTGAAGGAATCACATACCTTCCCTTCTTACCATCACATTTTTGCATTTTTTTCGGTTCAATTACCACCTTCTCACAAACTTGTTCAACCCGACTTTTAGGAATATTATCATGAGATCCTTCTCCCTTCAATCTTTGGACCACCTCCACTCTTGCACAATCTTCCAACTTATCCGAATACTTGATGGGCTTGAAGACATTAAATATGACTTGTTGATCATGTACCCTCATTGTAAGCTCTCCTTTCGCCACATCAATTAAAGCTCTACCGGTAGCCAAGAAGGGTCTTCCAAGAATGATTGGAATCTCACTATCCTCTTCCATGTCAAGCACCAAGAAATCCGCCGGAAGAATTAGTTTGTCAACCTTCACAAGCACATTCTCAACGACTCCCTTAGGGTATGCTAGCGACCTATCCGCCAATTGTAGAGTGACAGAAGTAGGTGTAGCTTCACCCAAACCAAGTTTTCGGAAAACCAACAAGGGCATGAGATTAATGCTAGCCCACAAATCACATAATGCTTTGCCCAAAAAATTTTCTCCAATAGTGCAAAGAATTACAAAGCTACCCGGATCCTTTAGTTTTGGAGGGGGCTTTTGTTGCAACACGACACTACATTCTTCCATCAAAGGTATAGTCTCATAATCCTCAAGTCTTCTTTTCTTGAAGAGGATATCTTTCACAAATCGAGCATAAGAAGGCATTTTCTCCAAAGCATTGGCAAAAGGAATGTTGATGTGAAGCTTTTTGAAAATTTCAAGGAACTTGAGAAATTGATTGTCATCTTTTGCCTTTTGGAGCCTTTGCGGAAATAGAGGTGGAGGATACACTCTTTCTTTGACCGGAGGTGGGGGAATTGGCTCCATCTTCTCCTTGGACTTTTATTTCACTTGCTCACTATTTTGTTCACCCACCTTCTCTTCTTCTTTTCCACCTTATAGTTCCTTCCCACTTCTAAGAGTAATAGACATGCATTATTCTTTCCCTTTGGGATTTGGCTCGGTGGTGCTTGGAAGATTTTCTTTGGGTCTAGAATTGATGGAAGATACAAGTTGACCCATTTGGATTTCAAGGTTTCTCATGGAAGATTGGGTGCTAAGGATTATAACTTGTTGGTCATGGATGATTTTTAGGAGGTCTTCCACGGGTATCTCTTTCTTGGGTGGTGGTTGGGTTGGTTGGGGTTGACTTTGAAAAGGTGGTTGGTGTTGGTGAGGTTGGTTAGAGAATTCGGGAAGAGTATTAGAATCTTGATTTTGAGTGGAGGAAGAAGGTTGGTTTTGGTTGTTGTTGCTCCAAGAAAAGTTGGGATGATTTTGCCAACCCGGATTATATGTATTTGAATAAGGATTGTTTTGGTTCCGGTTGAAGTTGGAAACAAATTGGATTGATTCCATTTTCAAGTGGCAATTACCCGATGTGTGAGGACCTCCACAAAGCTCACATACCACTTTTTGTTGAAGAAGAATAGCTTGTAAAACCTTGGTAAGCTCCGCTACTTGAGCGGTCAAGCTAGCAACTTCGGTTGAGGATTCACGAACCATGGCTACACCTCTTTGAGCTCCTCTTTCACTTCCCCAAAAATGATTGTTTGAGGCTGATCGATGTTTTAATTAATCTTTTTCCTTGCAAGTGGATAAGACTATTATAGAATAGTATTGGAAGCAAGGGTCGAACCCACAGAGACAAGTGATCACGAACAGTACAATTATTGATAGCAAATTATTAACCTAAGGGGGTTTTTATGTTTAATTCTACTCTAAACTACTAGTTATAGATGTTTAACTAATTAGACAAGTAATAATGATATGAAGATCTTATGGTGAGTGGAAATCTAGGATTCTGGGTTTCACTTATATCTCCTTCATGTTCAATTCATAATAATGTCATTCAATGTCTTGGGTTCGTTCACTAAAAATAGATATAGTCTGTTGAACAATTGGTTCAGCCTCCATCCCATAAAATTCATCCATTCTATATCCTAAGCACAGAACTGTTAATCTAGCTGTCACCTAGATTTATGATCTATCTGTCACCTAGATCATGTAAGAACCTGGTCCTAACTTATCACTCTCGTGCATCGATAGGTCCAATTTATTGTGTTGGTGAGCCAGTGTACGACATATGCACTTGGTCATGCAGTTATCCGCACCTCTAAGCCTTTATTATTTGCGATTACATTCATTTGTTCAAAGCAAAATAATATAGGGGTTGATAAACAACACAATCAACAAGCATTGAATAGACATATATATAAGAATCAAAACATAAATTCGATACAAGTTACCTCCCACCTCCTAGATTATGGATGATTTAGTTCATCATAGACAATGAACAGCACATGGAGATGATCGGATACATGATTTGATCTTCAATACTTGAAATTACAAAACCTAACTATGTTATACAATCTAAAACTACCTAAAATCTATGAAAAGAGCTTCCACCGGCCCTCTTTTTTTGGCTCGGCATCTGGCTTCTATATATACTCGGGAGTTGTGATTGGATCGAATGACTGTGTGAAAATCCGAAAATCAAGCATTCTGCCCACCTTGCGGTCGCAAGGTGCTGGATACCTTGCGTCCGCAAGGTCTCCAGTATGTCCGGCCTTGGAAATCTTGACTTGAGCCCTTTTCTGCCCGTACTGCCTACCTTGCGGTCGCAAGGTCTGAGGCACCTTGCGTCCGCAAGGTGTCCAGATTGTCCAGCTTTCATTGTTTCTTCAATTTTCCTTTTTGGCCCTTCTTGAAATTTGCACTTAAAACCCTGGAGTTTCGCGTATTTTCACAATTAACCTGAAACTTACAAAACTCACCGAAAACATATATTAGTAGCCAAAAGCCTCGTGAAATAGCATAATTTAAGTCATAGAAGTATATAAAATCGACGTATAAAATACATCGATCAAATACCCCCAAACTTGAACTTTGCTCGTCCACGAGTAAACAAATAAACTTATAAATACAAAAGCATATAAATAACAAAATTAAAATCTTTTTGTGAGGGTGACACTATTTACACTCCTCTATAAACCCACAAACTCAAGGAGACTCTTTCAGTGACTTCGACTATCTGAGATAAATACAAAAATAAATAAATATTAAACTAAAATAGAATAAAAATTTAAACTAAAAATAAAACATAAAATCTTTTTGGCTTCATCTCAAGTTATAGGTGTATGGCATGCAAGTAATCTCAGTTTGGTGCTCACCACATATATGCAGGCTTAGTCATATAAAACCAACTAGTCTTTTCTTAAGACTGCTACTACTTCTAATTTCTCTGTGTGTGATCATCAGTCTTAAAGAATATCTTAACTAAAACAGTTTTATTGAGCTAAACACCACATTCATATGAAAATCAAAGTTTAATAGAAAATCATGCATTAAGAAGTATGAGATCTACCATCCGAACCTGGTCAGTCGATTCTGAGACGAGAAAGGTCCCAAGGATTTAAAAGACTTATACATCCATCCCATGCACTTCTATGTATGACATACAATGCTCTCCTATCCCAATGACTTGTAATAGCTAAGATTATGCTAACAGTGAGCTTTAGGGTGAATAATAATGAATACGAAGTGTGTGATCAATTTCATGTTACTCACTTGACAGTTAAAACAACATAAGCATTGGCAAGAAGATCATTAGGTCTTTATAAGCTTGTAATGTAAGGCCAAGGTGTTGGGGATTTGATGGAAAGGGATTAGGAATTCAAAGTGAGAGAGTAAGACTACCATCCCTCATACTTCCAAGCAAAGGAAGTTTTCCCTATTTAGGCTAGGACTGCAAAGACTACAAGTGGAGGGTGCTTTACGTAACTTTTAAGTTTTCTTCAATCCCCCAAACTTGTTTTGGGCAATGAATTCTTCTAAAAATATCACATCTTTTTAATCGTGAGAATTTTCTAACATTTTTCTCTTGAAAGCTATTTCCATTTGAATCTTTGTTTACACTCTTCTTCTTCGTTTCATTTTTCGTCGACACATGATTTTTTTTCTTTTTTTTTTTTTCGAGACGGAAGAAGAAGCCTTCAAAAAAATAGCCTAAGCGAAAAGTGGTCCTCCTAGAATCAATTTCCCACCCACATCCTACTCTCTCAAAGGGTAGGCTAAAAGTGTATAGGCTTTTAGGGTTAAGTTAATGTGGGTAATAGAAATGATGACGAATGGGGGTTTAAATAGTGTGCTTAGCACACTCCATTCTTTTTCATTAGGCTCAAAAGGGGACACTAGGGATATATTTTAGTATAGGTCGGGGAATATTTAGGCTCTAACATCCAAAGATGGCTAAGTCATTTCTTAATGCCAAATGCTCACATAGTATTTAAAGCAAGTAAGACAACACAAAATATCATATCAACTATGGGAATTGGGGTTGAATGTTTAGCATCATTTGGATTTCACATAAGCATTCGCTAAGGCAGATGGTAGGGACAATTGAGACTAACATGCGAGACACGGTTCGAAAGTGTGCTTGAGATATATAAATGAGAAAAATCCAAGGATCTAATTATCATGCAATTGACCCTAAGTTACAATTTAATGCAGGTATGTTCGAATGGCTATGCATCATATTCTTGTGCATATCTTGTTGAAGTGAAATAGGTGTTATAAACTTTATAAAACTATTCTAATTAATCCATAATTATAGTGCGGTGCATGAAGAATTTGGAGAAAAGTAAAAGTTTTGCAAAATTAAGTGAATTCGGGGGGATCTGCAGGACTAACTATGCGGTTCATTGCACTAATCTCCTCATTGACTACGACAGCATTACCACACCTAAACTTCGAGGATGAATATTTTGAATTAATATTTTTTATATATAATTTTTTTAAGAAATTTGGAGATGATGGCGATGACACAATTGTTAGGACCAAGAGGTCCTTCCTATTATAGTAATCGGTCATGCCAATAACTCAGAAAATCGGAAAAAATAAAAGCAGGAAAATAGGGTGAAGAGTTAAATTGTCATCAAAAAAAAAAATTTCTTTCACCACAACGACATAGCTTGACTCCATTCCTCGTTAGGCTAGGACTTGCTAAGACTTAAAGTTTTAACCCCCAAACTTAATTTCTATTTTGTCCTCAAAATAGAGGAACATATGAGAGAGGATTGATGGGGTAGGACAAATATCAAGGAGATAGCGGGTCCACCTAACGAAGAAGGAGCGGAACTTGGGCCTCGACTCATGGTGAGTCGGGCGGAAATAACGAGCGAGGGCGAAACTTCGGGATCGTGCCGGGAGAATCCATGCAGATTGGGCGGATTACGTCCCACGTGTTGCCGGCCAGAAAAATTCGATCGGTCGACGCATTTGGGCCAGCTAGCGACCCGTCATGTCATTTTGGAGGACTGCTTCCTCCAATACTGTTGGAGATCTCCACGAGTGGGTCCTCCTCCTCTTCGGGTTCCTCCTCTTGAGGAACCCTCACTCGAGGCTGCTGGTGGTGCTCAAACAAAATGGCCCTAGTAATGGCCAGGACCGGCCTTGACCTCTCGCGTGTTTGGGCATTCTCTTTTGCCCTACACAAATCGGTAATCAAATGCGAGGAGCGAACCCCGCATTAGTCCTACCTCTAATAAGGGTCTTGATTTGGCCGTTGATCAAGCGGACCAACATCAATGGACCCACCGATCATAATGGTGTAGGTCAGGCAGCCTCTCCCAATTACCGTGTTTTGGTGACTTGAGGGCATGAGGCGTCCTGAACAAATTTATACACGAGGCTTGGCCGTGTCTTGGAAGAAGGACTCTCTCATGGTGCGTGGTCCATATGGTGGATTTCGGTTATAGGACCACTCCACATCGAGGAAGCGATGGCGGCATTGACTACCTCGACAGGGATACGGGGGTGGAGGTGTGTGCTATAGTTATCGGCACCAACCGCAAAGTTGGAGGTGTCGAAATGGGTGTTAATGCTTTGGGCCGAAAAATCAACTACAGTGCCCCTAACATAAACAGTGTCTTGCACACCCCCATCCATACTAATGTCACCATTAGCATAGAATTCTCGGACAATAGGGACTACGGCGTCCCTAGGCGGAGAATCTAGCAAAAGCCTCCACCTACGAGCCATCAGATTGGGACGGATACCAAAGTCTTCAGCCTTGAATCCCCTTTCGGGCACCAAGGACTTGGAGAGCTTGTTCGTGTACCTCTCTGATGCCTCATAGGACACAAATCTGGTTATGTCAAAATTATGCTCTTCCTCCTGAGCGGGGCCAGAGGATGAAGCACCGGAATTTCTACGCCTACGGAACATTTTTGTTTGAAATAAAATTTAAAAACTAAAAAGTTTAACAATTTAAAATTGTTTTTAAATTCTAAAATTAAAATTTATTCTAAAGCATGCAAAAATTTATCTACGTTAAAAACTATCTAACACCCTAGCATGCAAATATTTTACGTATGAAATTAAAGAGGGTGTTAGTGTTACTTGATTGCGGCTGAATAGAGTAATTGCGGCCGAGGAGTGGAGCTTGGTCTTAAATCGGCAACAATGGAGGTTCTCTTCTTCTTCTTCTTAGTCTTCAACCTTGTGGAGTGTAATGGTGGAAGGATGGATGAGGGAGGTGAAGAGTTTTGAAGAGGGAGGAGAGAGATCTTGAGGTTGGTCTGGGATTTGGTGATCATTTGGATGAAGAGAGGAAAGAGTTACGTTTTAAGAAGAAAGCTGAGCCTTGCATTTATATAGGGACCTTGGTCGCAAGATGCCGCCACACTACTGCGTCACAGGTCGGCGATCAAAAGCGATTGTTTCTGCCGATTCCCCTTGATGCAATTTGCCACGATATTCGCATTTCGCGGGGACGCTGGTCATGAGGTCCTTCACACCTGCTGCGTCGCAAGGTGGGCGAAAACTTCCTTCTTGTTTTCTTTCCTATCTTTTTAACGGTTTGCGCTTTAGCCCCCGTTAACTTCCGTTATGTCTTGGATATTTCCTGTATATAAAAACTAAACAAAATTCTAAACTAAAATTATTAGTAACATATAAATACAATACTAAGATGTTTTTCTCCCCCAAACTTAAATTTTTACATATTTAATTAAAAATTAAATGTCCAAAAATAAATTTAACGAGAAAAGCATATTTAAACTAACTAAATAACTAAATAATATTCAACATAGTGGGTTGCCTCCCACTTAGCGCCTTTGTTTAACGTCTTTGGCTCGACCAAGCGCAAGCCTAATCTCGGGTGGTTCATTGTCGGCCAAGCGGATTAACTCAATTGTTCGTTCAAGCGACATTGGCTCAAAATATGGCTTGAGTCGGTGTCCATTCACTTTAAACACTTCATTATTTTTGGGGTTTTGTATATCAACAGCCCCATGAGGATAAATTCGTACAATTCTAAAGGGACCAGACCATTTAGATTTTAACTTTCTGGGAATAACCTTACCTAGAGTTAAACAGTAATACTTTCATACGGATGAAGCATTTTGTTGGCTAATCCCATGTCATGATTTTTTGGTCTTTTCTTTTTATACGTCTTCGCATTCTCATACAATTTATCCTATGCTCTTCTAACTCATTTAATCTAAACAATCTTTCTTCCACCAATGTTAAATCTAAGTTTAATTCTTTAACTGACCCAATAGGCTTTGTGCTCAATCTCAAGCGGTAAATGGCAAGCTTTGCCATATACCATTCTATATGGACTCATTCCTATGGGTGTCTTAAAAGCGATTCGGTATGCCCAAAAGCATCCTTGAGTTTGGATTCCCAATCTTCTGATTAGGCCTATCACAGTCTTTTCTAATCACTTTTATGCGCCTATTGCTTACTTCTACTTGTCCTGATGTTTGTGGATGATAAGGTTGTAGCTAACATGCTTTCTAAGAACATTATTTAACAACTTATTGGTAAAATGAGTTCCCCGGTCACTTATTATGGCCTTAGGGACTCATATCTAGCAAATAAATCTTCTACAAACTTGACTCTTGTTTTCCATCATTAGTCTTGGTTGCTTCTATCCATTTAGAAACATAATCAAGCGCAACTAGAATATACTCGCAATTATTTGAAACAGGGAAGGGACCCATAAAATCAATACCCCAAACGTCAAAAATTTCAACTACTAAATTAACATGTAAGGGCATCTTGTTTCTCCTTCCTATACCTCTGTTCTTTGACATTTTGTCACATGTTAAACAATTCACAATCTCTAAAAGCAAGAGCCATCTGAGACGATTGTAAAAAATTTTTAGGCAGTTTATTACCACTAAAATGACCTCCACAAGAATATCCATGGCAAAATTCCATGATACCTTGTTGGTCTTTTTTGGAATACATCTTCTTATTAAAGAATCTAACAAATTTTGTATAAATGAGGAGCTTCCCAAAAATAATTTTTAGTTTCCGCCAAAAATTTCTTCTTTTAAGTAATGATCAAAATCGGATTAATGATATCGGACACATAGTAGTTGACAAAATCGACATACCAAGGGTCGAATCTTTAATGGCTAAGAGTGTTCATCGGGAAAATTGTCATTTATGGGGACATGATCATCA
>JABEVN020003409.1:0-18384 GCA_013146195.2 Codonopsis lanceolata | reverse complement strand
TGGAGAAGGCTGGGTTGGCCCAGGAGTCTGAGTTGCTCGAGGAATGAGGCTGGTTGAGAGGTCTTCGGTGGAGGCAGTAAGAGCACAGTTTCTTAGGAGACATGGTTTGCGCGATGGCGAAGCAGGTTGAAGGAGGGTGCTTAGTTGGTCTTGACAGGGTTTCTTTGAAGAGTCAGAGTGAGGTTGCTCGAGGCTATTGAGGAGGGCTACTTGTGGTGAGGCCGGGTTCTTTGAAAGAGTCAGGTGGGTCTTTCAGGGGGCGAGCTGACAGGGAGGGCTTGGCCGAGGCGGTGAGTCGGGTTCTTGAAAGAGTCAGGTGAGTTGCTCGAGGGCGGTACATTTGAGGGAGGGCTACTTGGCTGGTGAGAGCTGGGTTTACCGAAAAGTCAGAGTGAGTTATCGAGGCCGAGAGTCCGTGGGTTTGTCGAGGAATCATTGGGATCTGAAAGCCAGCAGTGGAGGAAGGGCGTCGGCTGGTGAGCCAGGGTTTGCCAGTGGTCAGGAGTTGCTCGATAAGCGAGCTAGTGGATGGAGAGCGGTGGCAAGCTTGCCTTCCAGAAGGGCAATGGGTTTGCCAGGATGCGAGGTACTCGAGCAGCGGATTGAGGAAGGGCGTGTGGAGAGAGAGGGTCATTGGCGAGCTGTTGAAGGAGGGAGTTGGCGAGCGTGCCTTCCAAGGAGGGCAAGCTAGGTTTGCCAGGCAGGGATTACATCGAGGAATTTGGGTTAGGGAGGGCGTCGGAGAGCTGATCCTGGCCCAGGTTGGCCAGAGGTGTCTTGTTGTTACTCGGGGGAGGAACTTGGCGTTACAGGTGATGGGTGTCGGATCTGAATTTTTGGGTTTGGTGGTCGGATCACGGGTTGGCGTGATCGGTGGAAGGAAGATATATGAAGGTAGAAGGTTTGGTTGAAGGTGGCTGAGGAAGGTCCTCGGCGAGCTCGTCAGAGCGTGGTTGGCCGAGGTGTCCTTGTTATTGCTCAGGAGGGGGCGTGAGGAAGGTCCTTGGCGAGCTCGTCAGAGCTTGGTTGGCCGAGGTGTCCTTGTTGTTGCACAAGAGGGGGGGCCTTGGCGTTACCAGGGTGATGGGTGCCAGATCTGAATTTTGGGTTGGGTGGTCAGATCTGGGTTGGCACCGGCTTTGGTGGGAGGAAGGTATAAGGAGGCGGAAGGTTGGTGGTTTAGGGTTAGGAGGTTGCCAAGATAAGGGAGGGGCGGCGTTGGCAACGGCGTTGCTGGGCAGATTTATAGAGGCAGTACGTTGCTAACGGAGAGGCGGCTGAGGAAGGACCAAGGCGAGCTTGTCAAAGCTTGGTTGGCTAAGGTGTCCTTTGGTTGCTCAAAGGGAGGGGGGGTGGAAACCTGTTTGGCTGTGGAGAGTCGCCGGATCTGAACTTGGGATTGGGTTGGCGACGGCTATATGGGAGGAAGTTTTAGGGTTGAGGAAGTTGTGGGTTTGCGGAAGATGGTGGTTGTAGGTTTTAAGAGCGAGGCTCTGATACCATGTAGAAACTGATAAAAGTTTAAGAATAATGGCATAGCCTTTCCATTGATATTGTGAACATATTTATAGGGTTACAATACTTGTTACACAAGTTAGTCTAAATACAAGAGGGATTAGGAAACCAAATACAAGAGGGATTAGGAAACCTAAATACAAGAGGAACTAGGAAACCTAAATACAAGTAAATTAGGAAAGTATAATCTAAAGATAATTATAATATATTACAAATATATTATATTCACTAATACTATAAATATAATATATATTAAATATATTATATTCTCTTATATGAAGAAGACGAAGCAAAGGAAGATGAGGTCAAAGCTAGACGGGAAGCTGCATGGAAACGTTTAGAAGAAATTTATGTCAATAAAGCTTCGATTACTGAACCAGTGCTCGTGTCTCGAGTAGGACGAGACAAAATCCTAATTAAAGATGAACAAACTAAGAAGAAAAAATGCTTCTTTTTTCCTTCTCTTTGTTCCAGCCGTGTGTGTCCCCTTCTCTAAATCCTTTAATCTGAATAATAAAAATTGCCTTTGCCCATTTTTGTTCCACAAAAATGCCAAAAAGTGAAGCCCAAGCTAAGGAGGGGTAAAAAAGGGAGAACAAGGGAGTTTTAGGGGCAAAATGGAGAAGAAAAGATGGGTTGGGTCATGGCTGGAGCAGGGCAGACCATCTGGAGCAAGCGCCGGTCAACCATGAGGGAAACGGGTTAAATGAGCTGAAGGATGTGAGAGGGGAAAGGGCCAAGACGCGGGTTGATGGGCAGAAATTGGGCTGGGTGGACTTGATCCAGCTGGAGGACGCGGGTCTCATTAGTGGAAAGGATGCGGGAGACGGCGACACGTGGCGCCATCTACAAGGCGACAACGCATAGCCCATTTTGCGTCGGCTTCCCTTCAGTTTCTGATATTTACTCCGGTGCCTCTAGGCTTCCTGAAATTGGCGCCGCCTTTCCGCCCCTCCCAAGTCTTTCATTTAAAGCCTTCGTTAGTCCAAAGAGCCTCCGTTAGTTCTGTTAGCTCTTCCTTTAACGTCCGTTAGCACCCGTTAGCCCTTTTCTTCTATCAATTCAGTCCTCTGCTTTACAATTGCTTAACGGAAAGTTAACGGACCTTGATTAGATGTCTTCAAACTTCAAGAATTGATTTGAATCTTCCCAATTTGCTATGAATTAATCCTTTAAAGCTTGAATTCATGCCCAAGTACCTTAAACACAATAAAATCACAATAAATGCAATTATTTGGGCAAAATAAATATGAAAATCATATAAATTGAGAATAAAACATGGAGAAAAATATGTAAAATTATGAACTCATCAACCGGAACATCATTCTGAACACTAGAGACGACAAAGGCGGGGTGGAAACCTGTTTTGGAGGAAGACATGGCAGCCGAATAGAAAGAGGGAAAAGAATAGGGTGGAAGCGTATATGGATCGCACCTAACACGATACTATGAAAGAAATATACTCCTTGCTATTATCAATAATCTTTTAGCAATATATACAAGAGAGTTTCCTTAGCCAACTACACTACCTCATTTACGGGATATACATTCCTATGATGGTGGGATACCATCAATTATCTCCTCCTAATTATCTCTATACAAATATGCTGCCTAATAATAAAATATAACTTACCAAAGATACAAATATGCTTATTCTAACAGTCACGACTCTATCCCTAGTCGGTAAACGGTACCCTTACGAGCCCTGATAGAGAAAGTGTCAGTGAATGGAAAAGAGATGGTTATATATCAACTTTTATGAAACAACAAGATGAGTAATTTTTTTATGATAGATGTCAACAATTGAAGCCAATGGTCGAACTAAAATGAGGGAGTGCGGTAAAATTAAACTCACATATCATATGGTCAACTCATTCAATATACGTTTCTGATTTTGATGAGGCTGTTGTTGGGTTCTTAATTCTTATAGTGGTTTTACTCCCGTAGGTAGGTCCAATGTCGTCCTTGCATGTAATATCCTATATGTTGTGTTATTTATATGAGTGACCATAAACGTAACACCAAAATCCCTAAACGTAATACTATTTAATACATAAAATGACCTAAATACCTCTTTTAACATTTAATAGATACTCGCTTTTGGTACACACTTGCAGATGTTTTATTAAACATCCGCTAGTTTGTAGCGGTTGTTTTGTCCGAAATAGAAATAAAAATGCAAATCAACGGTTTTTTATTCGTAATTGAAAAGAAAAGATAAACCGAATCAAAATCAATCTAATTTACATGCGATATCATGTGAATTAACAAAGGAAATCGAATTAACAATGACACATAATCAAAATTACATGAAGGGGGAGGGAGAAAGGGGATAGTATAATTTAAATGTGAAGAAAGGTAATGAAGTAATTTTACCTTTTAAATGATTTTATGTTTAGGGATTTTGGTGTTACGTTTAAGTGTTCTGTATTTATATCTTATGAGCTTCACTTTGAGCTAAAAAATAAAATTAATTAGATAAGACGTGAGTTTGTACACAAAATTAAGTAGTCATTAAGTGAGCATTGTATTCTTTAGTAAGCATAGCATTGCTCTGTAGGCTAACTAATGCTCGCTAACGCTTCGTCTAGTGTAGTCATGGAAGGTCACGGGTGTCGAATGTAGATGGAGTTAAAGTATGTAGACCCACACAGTTTATGAAATTGATTCTTTACGCCCCTAAAGTCCAAGGTGGTCCATGATGGGATCCTTTATTCCTCTTTACATTCACGGACTAGACTCACATGCAAACACATCACGAAGAATCTTGATTTGAGGAAAAACCCAATCGACATCATGCCAGTACTCCATAACCACTCCAATAATGAACTGGGGTATATCTTTACTATAAATTGCCTCCCTCAAGCAGCAATTGGTATCGAAGAAGAAGAAAGAAAGAAGAAGAAAGGGTTAACAGATAGAGACAGAATGGGAAAGCCAACAAGCACCCTTCTTCTAAGTTTGTTGGTGCTCGTACTCGGGGCCATTGCTTTGGTGAATGGAGACGGTGCCGTGACTAGCTCAAGTTCCAAGATTTGTAATGTTGAATTGACTGATCTTGCACAATGCCTGCCGGCAATCACTGGCAAGTCGCCTCCATCACCGACCCCGGCCTGTTGCAAAGTTGTGCGTCAAGTCAACATGCCATGTCTCTGCAAGTACAAGTCTCAACTACGTGGGCTTGGGGCTGATCCTGCTACAGCCATGGCACTGCCTAAGAAATGCGGCCTTAAAGCCCCCCCTCCTAAATGCTAACTAGCATCACATCACTACTTTAGCTACAATGGTGTGGTGGTTATATGGACATACATTCCACCAGCGCCTCCGTGGTTCACGACAATACTGTAAGCAATCTTTTGTTACGACTGAATAAATCGAATCTGAAACTCATTTTGATAATTTCCTTCCTTTATCGATTCTCTTTCTTTTCCTCGTCTCCTTTGCCTTCGGAGTTGGCTACGTATTTTCGTGATTTTCTCTACTCTACGGAGTTTCAATTCTTAGAAACTGTTATTTCAATTGATCTGACCAAAGTAGAAACTGTGGTGAACTAGAAAAGACTTGAGACAGTGATAGAGATGCGTAATTTCTTGGAGTTAGTTGGTTACTATCGAAGATTCATTGAGAGATTTTCGAAGATAGCTACACCCAATGGCGGATCAACTTGTGTCGTACCGGTGTCCATGGACACCGTTGGAAGAAAAAAAAGGTGAGTAGGTTTATAGTTTTTGACAATTGCACCCCTTCCAAATTTTTGATTGGACCCCTCCCAAATTTTATAATGGACCCTTTCTAGCCCTCATAAGTCCTATAAATTCTGTTTTTTTTAATTATTTTTCAAATTCTATTTTTCATAGATCATAAATCATAGTTTTATTTCATTTCATTATATATTTTCAATCTTTCTCAATTAGTCAATTCACAAATCACAGATCATACTCTATTTATCTGAAATTAGGGTTTTTGAATTTGGGGAGTTTTTGGGTTAGAATGTAAAATTATAGATTGATAATTTTGTATAGGAAAACACGTTTTGGTGCATTTGGAACTTTGGTTGAGCTTATATTGATTGGAGAATTTGGGAAATTTAAAGGTAAAATTTCATTGTTAAAATTATTTGTTGTTTTGTTGGGTTTCTTGATAATTTTTTAAAGCTTATATCTAAAGGTTTTGTGTTTAAAAAAAAAAGAGTTTAATTAATAGAATTTGTATGTTATATTGAAAAAGACTTGTTAATGAATGATAGTGATGATGATGTAATTATGCGTTTTCAGCGTATGAAAACGCGTAAATGACACTTGTAATTTCGAATTTTTTTTTATGTAATAGTAAAAGTCTTAGACACCGGTCAGCATTATTCCTGGATCCGCCACTGGCTACACCTATGACTGCTCTTACAAAGAAGAAGAAGACACCTTTTGTATGGTGCAACATATGTTAGAACAGTTTCTAAGAATTGAAACGACGACTGACTACAACTCCAATATTTGTTTTAACCAGTGGTGGTTTTTAATTTTGTAGTTATTATTTTTAGAACTTTAGATTTTGTACACGTTTTAGAATTTTAATCCTAAAATCTAGACATTTAATTTAACTATTTAGTCATTATCTTTAAAATATTTAAAATGTAGTTTTTTTGTGTTGTATGTAATTAAATTTTATATATTCATGTTTCCTTTTGATTTAGTTTATTCTTTCACAAAATGATTTGAATATAACTAATCTAAATCACTAGGTGTTTAAAACTAAAATGACAAGTGAGAAGCCGAAATTAAAGCGAACCAAATTTATTGATTCATGGTTTTCAAAGTCTATTGTTGAAACTTCAAGTTCACATGATTTTCCCGAACCTTGGTAGCCTCCTCCCCCAACAACAAATGTAATTTTAGGAACTCATAGAGTTAGATTTAGTTAGTTTAACCTCTTTCATAATCATGTATGTAATGAGTAAGACTCATTAAGCCACCGATTTTATGCAACTTCTTTTTTCGATAAATGAAAGTTATTTTTCACGGTTATCTTAAATCGCAATTTGGTCACCCTACTTTCATGATTTTTGCATTAAGGTAATTATATTATCTTTTTTCTCACTTTAGTCATTATACTTGGCATTTGATGATAATTAAGTCACCCAGAGTCATTTCCGTTAGTTAAGCTAGATGTAAATGTTCAAAAAAGGTCATAAATATCATTTTACATTTGGTTTGTAAAGTCAATAAGACCACTATACTTGACATGTAAGTCAATAATGTCACTATAAATTATTGAAGTTAAGAAAAAACAAATTACTATACTCACATATTTGTAAAATAAATACTCCCTCCGTTTTAAAAATTTTTATCCTCTTTGATCCGGCACATCGTTTAAGAAAAAATAATTGACTGTATTATAAATATTGGTGAAATATGTTGTTCCCTTTAATATTCTTGAGTCTTGAGCATGTGACCATAATTAAAGTAGGTAGAAAAAGTAAGCGTAAAGTGATAAAAATATTTTTCTAAAAGGAAAACTTTTGAAAGAGAATAATTATTTTAGAACGGGTGAAAAAAGAAAGGAGGACGATAATTAGAAAACGAATGAAGTACTAAGTTATTCATAAAGTTAATTTGTCTAATATGTTTTTTGAATTTCTCAAAGTTCAAAAAAGTAAGAAATGATAATAGTTATAATATTTCTTTCTAATAATTATAGAAATTAAAATATACTAAACATAAGTTATTTATAAAATTAATTTGTCTAAATTTTAGTTATTTTTTATTCGTTACAATTGCTTAGTAGACTTATTATGAGTTTTTTTAGAAAAAATATATAATAAATAAATAGTAAAAAAAATATTATTAATAAAATGAAGGCAAATAAGAGAATAAAAACATTGGAATGCAAAATTAAAAAAAAACAAATGTAAGTAATTAGAAATTCCTCGCGCCCCACCCCAAATTCTATGTTAATATTAAGTTATTAACCAATATTATCAAGATTCTTTCTCACCAAAAATCTTTCATCTTTCCTTCCCCAATTTTCTCTCTCTTCCCAATCAGTAACCACCACAATCATTGCGCCTCTTTCTCTCTCTACACAATCTCATTTATCTCTCTTTACAAATTATTCTATGCTCTTCTCCATTTCACCATATACTTATCTTAGCCTCTTTATCGCTATCCAGACTCATCAAAGATTCAAACCCAAACTCATACCTTTCTGTTTTCATTCAAAAAAAAAAAATTATAGATAAAGAAGAACATCATTTTCTATCCAGGAAATCAACTTAATTTTATTAGTCAATCAACTCTAAAAATAAAACAATGTTTAAGAATGTAAATAAATCATAAAATAAATCATAAAATATTGTAGGAAAGAAAGTAAATAAAATGAAACTTTTAAACCTAAACTTATAAGAAAAAAACCTAATTAAAAGAAAACTGAAACCTTAAAAATACACAAACCGTAAAAGTGTAAAAACCAAATTAAACATGGTAAAGCAGGAACACGCCAAAAGATATCGACGAGGTTGCCCTAGGAAAGATGACACCCCCAATTTTATGATTTTTGTTGAAATTGCACACTGCCCCCTCCAAGTTTCTAAACAGCTTCCACCTTTGTGAAGTAGATCCTCGAACTTGTAGAAACACTTTCTAGGGCTGGTCAAGGTCATATCATTCCTCTCAACTCAAAAAGAATGTCCTCAAATCCATTCTTGGTTGATCATTGAAGTGTCATTTGACCCGAACATGAGATGTGTAACGTGGTCCATTCTTCCAAGCTATTTCATCCAGATCAAACACCCCATTTTTGCCAAGTTCCTCAAAACCATGACAAGCAATACTTGCTTACCCTTATTCTCGACTAGCATCCTCCTTTGGTCTTCATGCAATTGGCTTGGAGTCGCTGGGACGATGGTGATTGTCTTTTGATTAAACACGAATGAATACTTGTTGGTGAATCCATCGTGCTTCACTCGACGATCATATTGTCATGGCCTCCCAAGTAGTAGATGGCTTCCATGCATAGGAGCCACATCAAATAAGAACTCATCCTTGTAAGCTCTTATTTGAAATGTACCGAGCACTTATATTTCCACCTTTACCTCCACATTCCCCAATATCATTCAACCATTGAAGCTTGTAAGGTTGTGGATGCCTAGATGTTGACAAACTCAACTTTTCCAACATGAGAGTTCTAGCATCATTAGTACAACTCTCTCCATCAATGATCACACTACAACCCTTGTCCTTGCTACGGCACCACGTGTGAAAAAGGTTATCACGTTGACTTTCGTCTTCCTCCTTAGCTTGCACACTCAAAACCTAATGAGATACCAAAGCCTCTAAAGATGCAATTTCCCCCTCTGCAGTAGTTGCTTCATAATCATCTTCCTCATCTTCTACCACCTCATTGCCACGTACCACCATAACTCCTCGGTTTGCACACTCACTTGTTATGTGTCCCCACCCTTTGCACTTGAAACACTGAACTTCCTTAGATTTCAACTTCAGATTTTTAGCTTTCCCTTTGGGCTCTTGTGAAGTCATAACTACTTTCGTTTTGGGCTCAATATTGGTTATCATCTTATCTTGGTGTGCACTTGAGTTGAACTGGTTGGATGAGTGGTACCCTATGTTGACCCGAACCCTTACATGTTTGACATCCTCATTCGCCTGACATGAAATCAAACTTGCTTGACTTGAAACCTTATGTTGGTCCCAAAATAGGCTCAATCTAGGCTAGAAAGGGGTGTTGAATAGCCTAGATGTGTTTTTAAAAACTTTTTAAAACACTCTCAAAGAATTCTTCTTTTCCTCTTAAAAACAATTGTATAAGAAGAGTCAATGCAGCGGAAAATAAGGAGTGAAGAACTGATTAAAGGCTACTGATGATGTTACACAGACCCAGCAGCAGTCTTAGGCAGTCAAGATAGAGACAGTAAAGATGAGCATAAGTAATTCAGGAGATACATAGAATTTAGAAGTGGTTCGTACTGTGAATAGTAATAGGTCCACTACCAAAGTGGTTAGCTTTGGATTTTGAAAGGTGCACTTGTTTATTCACTAGGTGTGAGGGTAAGATCACTAATGGATCGTGTACAAAAATAGTTTTCAACCAAGTGTTTAATGATGAGAGAAACAATCAATGAATAATTGTTCTCTCAAGTGCTAAAGTAAAGAACAGTTTAAAGCAAACTAGAAGAAGCTGAAACCGAGTAAAGACTGGCAGATCTGCAGCTTCAGGAAGTTTGGTGAAGTGTTAGCTCTTGTCCTTTTGATCTCTTGAATGCTTGAGTTATGAAGATGAATCTTGAGTATTGAATGCACAAGATATTGATATTTTTTGTGTCTTCAGATCTTCATAATTTGAATTTATATCGAGGGAGATCTTTTGGACCGTTGGACTAATAGTGGAGAGATGTGTCCAACGATATAATGCATTGAATGCATTTTGGCGCTTTGTAGGATGAGTGCAGTAACAGATATCAGAGATGCAGTGATTGCAGAGGCAGACATTCCTAAACAGAGTAAGATTTCAGCTCACAGGTGATACAGCTTCGAAAGTCTTCTTAGCCAAAAGAGGTAATGTCTTCAGTCTTCATGATTTCAGGTGACAGTCTGGATAGTTGTCTCTGAAGCCAGATAGTTGACTTCTTTGGAGGGAAATCTGATGAAGATTGTAACGCCCCAAATTCGGCACCGACACCACGGTCCCACAATTTGGCCACGTCACCAACAATCATAACTTATATCATAATGTTCTATCTCGTAATAATTAAATAATTAAATCTTAATATCCTTGACTTAATAAAAATAACCCAAATTAATCGAATACAAAATCTATCTAAAAACTTGACATAAATCCATAACTAATTTTAAGTCTTATCAAACAATTCCATAAATAAGACCAAATCTAATATTCTTGGAGGTCGCCATCTTGGTCTACCGAGCCAAAAATCCTCTAATAATCTTATTCATTACCTGAGAAAGAAGAGTATGAAAGGATGAGCGAACAATACTCAGCAAGTTCATATACAACCCCTCTGGTTACTAAGGAGGAGTTGACCAGAAATAAATCTGAGATGAATATATAGATATAAATATATTTTCGGATAGTCGAAGTTCATAAATTAAACATCGATAAGCAGAAGAAAAATATCAAATTTCGAATTAAGTGAGCAAGAATCCAAACGAAAATAACGCTCAAAGGTGACTCGAGTAATCAATTATTACTAACCGTCCCATACCAATTAGTGACAATTGACTACTCACAGAATCACATGATCACAAGTAAATTCATAAATCATAGTTCATAGTTCATAGATCATAGATCATAAATCATAGATCATTGGTATATCCGGATAACCACGCCACGGGCCAAGTGGCGTTCATAAGTATCATAAATCATAGTTCATAATTCATAGTGTCATAAATTCAACTTAGTGATCATGGTAGAATTTCAAGCAATCAAATAATTTTACAAAATTAGGCATCGCCAAAAATCATACTTTCATATAAATGGTATCTCACATGGAATTTAATAATTATGTGAGAATAACAGATAACCAAGTCATGAGTTCGAAAGAAACGTAAACGACGGAGTTCAAATTCAAATGTCAAATTAAAGTCGGCGTACGTTTCAAGAAATATCGAAGAAAAGAAATTTAACGGAAACCTAACGAATGATACATAAAAATCAGAGACCTAAAAGAGGTATAATCACTTACCTCGAAATGCTTAGCGAAGGTAATATCGGTAACACGTACGTTCGTCCTAACCTTGCGTGTCCAATTCTAAAATCAAAAATACAAAAAATCACTAAACTATAATTGTATCAATTAACACCAATTAATTTCTAATAATAATCATGATAGTTGTAATGTTTATTAATTAATTTTATTTAACCTACTATTCACGCACACATTATTCACGTACCCACAAAGCAGTGTACTGTTGGAACAAAAACAAAAAAAAAATTAAAACTCAATGAAAGTACACTGTTTGAATATATATATATATATATATATATATATATGTTACTTCTAATCAACAATTGTAACAATTGTAATCATTACACTGTTTGAATCATACTAAACCGTCAACACTGTTTGTTGATTCATACTTTTTTTTTCTTATAAAAGAAAGCCATCAGTCACAGTACACACACTGAACACACCACTGTCGCACACACATAAATAGTAACTCACCTTCATCTCTATATATATATATTCACGAAACATATTTATTTTTTTTTTAAAGAAAGCCATCAGTCACAGTACACACACTGAACACACCACTGTCACACACACATAAATAGTAACTCACCTTCATCTCTACCTACTATTCACCTTAATATATATATATATATATATATATATATATATATATATATATATATATATATATATATATATATATATATATATATATAATCATGCTAAGCCAAGAAAGCGATCGGAAGGTAAAAGAAATTTTACCGATCGTATAGCCCCCGTTTCTCTCTCTCTCCCTCATTTAGGCTCTTCTTCTCTCTCCGTTTCTTTTTTTTTTTTTTTGTACTAGTTAACGATAAAGGGTTTTCTCTACCTTTAACCCTTTATTTATATAGGAATCCTATTAGGTTTTCTAACCCTTTCATTAAATGGCCCAAGACCAAACTCTTAATTGGGTAACATTATTAGGGAAAAGTAATAAATCCTAGTCACAAGTGGGCCAAGCCCAACCCAATTTAATTAGTTACTTAATAGGTTCAAAGCATTAATTTAACTCAGTAATTATAACATTAATTATGTAGGTCCAAAACGATCGTAATATTAATTAAATAAAAATTAATATTTTTATTAAAATTATCGGGGTATTACACTCTCACCCCTTAAAAGAAGTTTAGTCCCTAAACTTAACGCACCTAATCGTCGAAGAGGCTTGGATGTCTTTCTCGCATATCTTCCTCTAATTCCCAGTAGCCTCTCTCGGTGTGATTAGTCCATTGTACCTTCACGAATGGTACGTCGCCTCAATACTTGATCTTTACGGTCCACTATACGAACCGGTTGTTCCTCGTAGCACAAATCTTCCCGCAATTGTAAGGGTTCGAAAGCAATTACGTGGCTTGGATCTGGGACGTATTTCCTTAGCATCGACACATGGAATACATTGTGGACTCATGAAAGCGTAGGTGGTAAAGCAAGCCTATAAGCGACTTCCCCCACACGATCCAATATTTCAAAAGGGCCTACGAATCTAGGACTGAGTTTCCCCTTAATGCCAAATCTCATAACTCCCATGGTCGGTGAAATTTTGAGAAACACATGATCTCCCACTTCAAACCCAAGTTCGCGACGACGCTTGTCGGCATAAGATTTCTGTCTACTCTGGGCCGTAAGGAGTCTCTTCTTGATCAACTGTACCTTATCCGATGTAATGCGCACAAGTTAAAGCCCCAACAGCTTGCCTCTCGCCCACTTCATCCCAACACGTAGGTGATCTACATCTTCTTCCATACAATGCTTCGTACGGTGCCATACCAATGCTCACATGAAAACTATTGTTATACGTAAACTCGACCAATAGCAAATGGTCATCCCAATTCTCTTGTAAATCCAAAGTGCAAGCCCTAAGCATATCCTCCAATGTTTGTATGGTCCGTTCTGACTGGCCATCTATCTGAGGATGGAAGGCCGTACTCATGCTCAAATTCGTGCCCAAGGCCTTCTGCAAGCTACCCCAAAACTTCAAAGTGAATCAGGCATCCCGGTCCGAAACTATAGAAACTGGAATCCCATGTAGTCTAACAATCTCGTCAACATACAACTTTGCTAGCTTCTCCAAAGAATCATTAATCTTGAAAGCAAGAAAATGAGCTGACTTGGTCAATCGATCTACGATAACCCAAATTGCATTGTGCCCCTTTAGCGTTCTAGGTAACCTTACCACAAAGTCCATAGTAATGTGTTCCCACTTTCATTCGGAATCGGTAGTGATTTGTAACATTCCACAGTCGTTGATGTTCGCTCTTAACCTATTGGCACACCAAGCACTTAGCAACAAATGCGCAATTCTCGTTTCATATTTTCCCACCAAAACGCGTCTCCTTCATGTCTCGATACATTTTTGTACTCGGGGTGTACCGCAAACCTTGAATTGTGAGCCTCTTCTAACACTTCTCTCTTTAACTCAGGATCAGATGGCACACAAATCCTTCTTCCAAAACGTAGAATACCATCCCCTCCAAGTCGAAAATTTATCTGAGCTCCCATCTCTACACCTTCCCAAATTTTCATTAACTCTGGGTCAGCTCTGCGTGCGTTTTATTCTTTCTAGTAACGACGGTTGAAGACTCAAGCGAGCCAAATAACCTTTTCCTCCTCTTACCCGCACTTCTAGGCCCAAATTCTTGATCTCTTAGAAGTTTCTTCTCTTTTGTCGGCATCATCGCTAATGTTCCCCTACTTGCGACTCAAGGCATCGGCCACTACATTGGCCTTGCACAGGTGATATAAAATAGTGCGATCATAATCCTTTAACAACTCTAACCACCTTCTACGTCTCATGTTTAATTCTTTACGGGTAAAAATGTACTTCATTGCTCTTATGATGCGTAAATCTCGCATGTCACTCCATATAAGTAGTGTCTCCAAATCTTCAACGCAAACACCACTGCGCTTGCCCAACTCTAAGTCGTAGTCGGGTAATTCTTCTCAAAGTTCTTCGGTTATTCGTGATGCGTAGGCAATCACCTTCCCATCTTGCATCAAGACACCCCGAGACCCTTCAAGCGTCGCTATAGATCTGACAAAGCCTGTGCATTGCGATGGTAAAGGTAAGAATTGGTGATGAAACCAATCTCTTCTTTAATTCTTGAAAGTCGCACTCAGCCAGGTCCTCCATCACACAAATTTCATGTTCTTACTCGAGTCGCTTAGTCAAGGTGTCGCGATCTTCGAAAATCCTTCCCAAAGCGACGGTAATATCCTCGCTAAACCCAAGAAACTTCGCCTTCATTGCATTCGCCGTCGGCCTTTCCCAACTCACAATAGCTTCAATCTTGGTCTGTTCGATTCGAAATTCCATCCTTGGACACAACATGTCCCAAGAAGGCTACCTTCTCCATCCAAAATTCACATTTCTTAAACTTAGCATACAACCTTTCTCTCTTAATATTTGCGCACCTTGACCTCGAAGTGTTGCTCGTGTTCTTCTAGAGTCTTCGAATAGATCAAAATGTCATCAATAAATATAATCACACACCGGTCGAGAACGGAAAACCCATTCATGAGGTCCATGAAGGCGTTGGGGCATTTGTGAGTCCAAGCGGCATCACTAAATTCATAATGTCCATATCGAGTTCGGAGCGGTCTTCAAAATATCCTCCTTCTTAACCCTTAGCGATGGTACCCGGCGAAGATCAATTTTGAAAAATAACACGCCTTGTAATTGATCAAACAAGTCGTCAATCTAGGTAGTGGGTTTATTCCTTATTGTGACCGATTGAGCTCATGGTAATCGATGCACATTCTCATACTCCCATCCTTCTTTTTCACGAATAATACCGAGCCCGCAAGGTGAAACACTTGGTCTAATCAAATCTTTCTCCAACAATTCATGTAGTTGCTCTTTTAACTCCTTGAGTTACTTGGTGCCATTCTATAGGGTGCTTTAGAAATAGCGCCGTCCCAGGTCTGCAATCGATTCCAAACTCTACCTCCTCAGTCGGGCGGAAGACACAGGTAAATTCTCAGGAAACACATCCTCAAACTCCTTAACCACGGATAGGGATTCCAACTTAACCCCTTCCTTTCGACTATCGATAATGGAGGCTAAATAGCCTTAGCGACCCTTCCTTAACAACCTTCTCGCCTTGAGGGAAGGAGAAATAATACAAGATGGAACTCTTGGTTTAGACCCCTTAAAAAATTATTTCGCCTCACCCCGGCATGCAAAATGTGACTTCCTTCGAAGCAGTCTACCTTAGCGTGAACGCCGCTAGCCAATCCATGCCTAAAATTAGATCAAAGTCTTGGATATCTAAGGGTAGCAAATCAATAGGCATTTCTCTATCCTTCGTTAAAGGGCATGACTTATACACTGTGGTTCTGAGGAATGGACTCTTTAGTAGGCGTGTCATAACTAGGTCAACTTCGGACTTTGAGAACAAATTTCATGCGATGTGCGAGTGTGGTACGTATAATTGAGTGTATGGCACCAGATCAATCAATGCATATACATCACGAGTAAAGCTGGGCGGTACCTGCCACCACGTCATTCATGTAGCCCTTGCATCTCTAGCTGTCATGGCAAATATCCTTCCCGCCTCTTGGTTTGTTCTTATCTTCCCTCTGTTCCTTGATTAGCACCACCCTTTGGTGGTTACAGGCGATCCATGGCCTTATGTCCCACCTTACCGCAATTGAAACAAGCCCCTTTGTCCAAAAGCATGCTTCGGTCTTGTGGTTCTTCCCACACCTACCGCAAGTCCTGATTGGTATTACGATTCCGTCCTAGTTCTCAGTTGCGCCATTGGTTCTCGTGATGACTTTGGTTACGATTCCGCATGCCCGATTCTGGCGATGGCCATGATTAGAACTTCGACTAGGCGGGTTGGTCGCCTTGTTATCATTGTTCTCATTTCTTCTTTATAGCCATTCCATTCCCCGACGCTACCATGATTTCTGGCCAACTCTTCAGACCCCTCTCTCATCCTTCTTTCGTACTCGATGCATCTACTTCCATCACACGAGCTGGCCCAAAGACGCAAAGATAGGTCGGCACTTTAGGAGTCACCTCTATAGCTAATCCGGCTATTCGTGCCCTCTCAAACTTCCTTGCTTTCTCGACCTTCGTCAAGAAAAAGAGCGAGAGCAAATTTCGACAACTCGATGAATTTTGCATCAGACTCATCAACCGTCATCTTCCTCGCTCGAGGTTAAGAAATTCCACTAGCTTCCTCGTCCTTCATGCTTGTGGAGTACTTTCTTGAACACCTCCACGAATATGTCCCAAGTAATCACTTTAACACCCCGAGACTCTAGTGTGCTCTTCTCGTAATCCCACCACCGACTAGCTTCCCTCAAAGATAAAGGGTGCTAGTTTCACCTCGTTGTTCGCCGGAGCATGTCATTGTCTCAAGGATCTTCTTCATGTGATGCAACCACTCATCGCTTCTCCGCGTCTGATGCTCAGAACGCCTCGGGTTTCGCTTTCGAAACTTTCTAGCGGATCTTAATCAGAAGTTGAATCGGTAAGCTGCTTTCCCTCGGTCCTTCCTATTTCCCACAAGGGCTCGCGCTAAGTCCTCCAAGCAAGGTATACAAGGTGGTCTGGCATCAGAGGTGTACAGTTCATTAACATTTCATGTCTTGGGACTACTTCGGTGTATTGCCGTGTGAGTCTTCCATGACTCTACCAGCTCTAGTACCCTACCACGCCCATGTCCACGAAGCCTCCAAGGCCCTCCACGTGCCATTTGGTACCGAGATATAAATGGCATAGTGTCAAATAGTGTGTAAAATCTTTATCACACCGAAATTGGTTTCTGTATTCATTATAATGTAAATGGAACAACTTACATAATTGTTACATATCATCTTTTCATTCTAAACTCATCTCATAATCGTAAGCACTCAAATAAGCATTAACACATATATAGTTGTAAGGAATATTGATGAACATTCAAATAAACTCCTCAAATTTATTAATTCTAAAAAAAATTTCAACATCTCAAAATTGGGTACAGTGGTATCCCATGTCTCTTAACTAGAACAATTTTCTAAACATACTCAACGATCGTGGCAACTATAAAACAAAAATAACTAGTATGATGTTCTATCTAGTTTTCTGCCTCTCTTCATCTTCCTCTATGTCCTCCTCGATTTCTAACGCCAGCTGTCCATTATTCTTGGCCACTGGATCAAGGCCCAAAACTTTCTTAGCTAAGAAGTTAGCGTTGCTCATCCTAGCTCCAACCTCCGTGAGCCTCCTAGCATCTTCTATTTCATCAAAATGCCTAAACAAGAAATCTTTCGCCTTCTCTAGTGCCTTCATCATTTCCTTGATTCGTTCTAATAGTGCCTCTTTTTCATCCTCCAACGTCTGATTACCATTTCTTAGTACTTGATTTTCATTCCTGGGTAGTTGGTTCTCCTGTTCCAAGACATGATTCATTTCATCAAGTTCGGCTAGCCTAGCGTGCATCGTATTCTCAGCCTTGTTCCCACAAATTTGGCCACAGTGGAACAACCCTTGCTCTACTCGGTATTGTTACGCCATTTCCTACAAGTAACACGAATATATTAGTTTAACGAATTGATAATTTCTTAATCATCAGTAAGATCATAACTTAACTATAATCACAACTTAATACTAATATCATAATCCTATCATAGTATCACTTCTTATTCTTAATTGTTCATAAATCTTAAGACCATCCGGATCTAAGGCCTAAGCTCGATACACTAATTCAGTAACGCCCAAATTCGCACCGACACCACGGTCCTACAATTTGGCCACGCCACCAACAATCATAACTTATATCATAATGTTCTATCTCGTAATAATTAAATAATTAAATCTTAATATCCTTGACTTAATAAAAATAACCCAAATTAATCGAATACAAAATCTATCTAAAAACTTGACAGAAATCCATAATTAATTTTAAGTCTTATCAAACAATTCCATAAATAAGACCAAATCTAATATTCTTGGAGGTCGCCATCTTGGTCTACCGAGCCAAAAATCCTCTAATAATCTTATTCATTACTTGAGAAAGAAGAGTATGAAAGGGTGAGCGAACAATGCTCAAAAGTTCATATACAACCCTCCTAAGCATTATGAGGAGTTGACCGTAAATAAATCAGATAAATATATAGATATAAATATATTTTCGATA
>JABEVN020003408.1:0-18387 GCA_013146195.2 Codonopsis lanceolata | reverse complement strand
GCCCGAACCAAGAGGATCGATCAAAATTTTCAAGAAACTACCTTCTTTGAAAAACCGAGAATAAGAAAAAAAATTTGTTTGTCACTTCGCCATAAGTCCGGTCATATACAACCCTTTTGTTTTCCTCAAGAGGCTATGTATGAGGATGAAATAAGACAAGCCTTCTTGGGAAAAAAACACGATGCATCGTATAGCGTATAATGCGACAGCTCAATGCAAAGAACATTGGCGTCACATTGGAAGTCTCAGAAGGCTCATCAGAAAAATTTCAAAACCACCAACCTAAAATTGTTAAACAAATGTGGGTTCCCAAAAACTTGTAATGACAAGTGTAAGCCAAATATTGTTTGATATATGTCTGGTACTACAATGACCCGATGATGAGATGTGCAATGTTACTTTCACTTCATTAAAATCTCATATTGCTGGATCATGGTACTTTGGCGGTGGGTGTTTCTAGACATATAGCGGGTTCGGTTGAAAATTTGAAAGATTATGTGTCCAGCATCAATGGTGGGTGCACGTGCAGGACCTATGGTGGTGGTGCCAAAGGAAAAATAATTAGCAAAGGAACATTGAATGTTGAAGGCCTTCCAAGTCTCACAAATGTTTACCATGTGGAAGGACTTAAAACAAATTTGATCGGATAAGTCAATTGTGTGATGATGACCTTGAGGTAAGGTTTGATAAAAATTCTTGTGAAGTTTTTGATCAAACTAACAAATGTCTTCGAGCAGTACAAGGTCATCGATAATTGTTACATGTTCAACAATAGCCAATCATGCCAAAAGCTAGTCTTGATGTTCTGGATCTTTGGCATCGAAACTTGGACACATGAGTTTTCGTAAGCTCCATGAGCTTGTGAAGCATGATCTTTGTTAAAGGATTACCAAATTTGGAAAAGAATTATACAAAGGTATGTGGCCCCTGCCAAAAGGTAAACAAACCAAGGCTCCTCATCTTCCCATAACACAATGGTCCACATCTAGATGTCTAGAGATGATCACCTGTGACCTCATGGGTCCCATTGAGGTAGAGAGTTTAGGTAGAAAAAATACACCTTTGTTGTGTGGATGACTTCTCTAGATACACTTGGGTGATATTCTTAAGAGAGAAGTCAGAAACTTTTGAGGCATTCAAAATTTGGTACAGGTGTAAATGAACTTGTATGATCTAAAGCTTATTAGAATTAGATCGGATCATGGCACGGAATATGAAAACTCATCCTTTTCTAATTATTGTGCATCGATGGTATCTCACATGAATTTTACGCTCCCAAAACTCCACAACAAAATGGAGTGGCGGAAAGAAAGAATAGGACATTACAAGAGATGGCTAGGGTGATGTTAACCTCAAAAATTTGGCTAAAAGATTTTGGGGTGAAGCCTTAAATCTTTTGTCACATTGGAAATATGGTTTTCTTAAGACCGGGTAGCACAATGACTCCATATGAAATTTTTCTTGGAAAGAAACCAACCTTAAAATACTTTCATGTTTTTGGTTGTGTATGCTACCTTCTGATGATAGAGATCAACTTTCCAAGTTTGATTCTAAGAGTGTTAAGTGTGTCTTCATGGGTTATTATACTAATAGTCGGGTCTGCTTCTAGTTTTTAATCTCGGACTAAGACTATTATGGAATCCATGAACATTGTTTTATGATCTAACCAATCTTGGCTCAAAGCTGTTGAAGAAGATGTTTCGAGGATCCTTGATTTTGGAGATTTTGATCCGAAACAAGTATTTGAATCAATAATCCGATGGTCAAGCGAGGTTCAGCAGTTCAGCGGATTCGCGTGCGGATGATGAGATTGAGGATGTATCACCCAATGTGATTCGAATGTAGCTACATCGAAGTCACATTGGACGTGGGCAACTTGACAGCGAAGCCAGCTAGCTTTGGAACGAGATCAGGATCGGGAAGATATTCGTCGGTGCAGGTTGGTGAATAGGGACTTGATATTCCAAGCAAGATCGAGAAAATCCATCCATTTTCTCAAATCATAGGTAATGCGATGAGGGATGGTGTGTCAACAAGAAGGAAAGGTAAGGTGGATTACAAGAAACCGACATGCATGTCCACACTAGAATTTGATGAAATTCATGCTTCTTGTTTTGTTTCCACCATTGAACCCAAAAATGTGCAAGAGGCTCTTAAGATGAAAATTTGGATAAATGCCATGCAAGAGGAACTAGATCAATTCACAAAAATGATGTTTGGTATCTTGTTCTAGACCCACTTCAATAAATGTTATTGGAACAAAATGGATTTTCAAAAACAAAACTAATGAAGTGGAGAGATAATAAGAAATAAAGCTAGACTTGTGGCTCGAGGGTATACACGGAGTTGAGGGGTGGATTTTGATGAAACCTTTGCTCATGGCAGCTCGTATTGAGTCCATTCGTGCGCTTCTTGCCATTGCATGTTTTCTTGACATAACTCTTCAACAACTGGATGTGAAGAGTGCCTTCTTAAATGGCATACTTGAAGAAGAAGTTTTTGTTGAACAACCAAAAGGTTTTGAGGATCCCCATAAACCCAATCATGTGTTTAAACTGAAAAAGGCCTTGTATGGTCTCAAACAAGCTCCTAGAGCTTGGTATGGGAGGCTTACAGACCACCTTTTGAAAAGTGGGTTTAGAAGGGGAGAGGTGGATAAAACACTTTTTATTCAAAATCAAGACAAACACATTCTGATAGCTCAAATCAATGTTGATGACATTGTGTTTGGATCCACCACCAAGTCCTTGGAAAAAGAGTTTGTTAACTGCATGACTTCCACGTTTGAGATGAGTATGGTTGGTGAGTTGACTTATTTTTTAGGAATTCAGATTAAACAATCACATGAAGGGATGTTCATATCTCAAGCCAAGTATGCTCTTAACTTGGTGAAGAAATTCAACCTTGAGAATGGAAAACATAAGAAAACCCCTATGGGTACATCCAATAAACTCAATAAAGATGAAAAATATGAAAGTGTTGACCATACCTTATATAGAAGTATGATTGGAAGCCTGTTGTATCTAACTGCCACCCGTCCAGATATTATGTACAGTGTGTTCTTGTGTGCTAAGTATCAAGCAAACCCCAAAGTTTCTCACTTGAAAGCAGTGAAACGAATAGTTCGATATGTTGGTGAGACTTGTGGCATGGGTTTGTGGTATACTAAGCACACAAATACCAACTTAGTTGGGTTTAACGATGCTGATTGGGCTGGTAGTGTGGATGACATGTGAAGCACATCTGGTGGTTGTTTTTATTTGGGAAATAACCTAATTTCATGGTTCAGTAAGAAACAAAATTTGTAGCCCTATCAACAAATTTGAATCCGAGTATATAGGCTGGCGGTAGTGGATGTACACAACTTTGTGGATGAAACAAATGATCAATGATTATGGTTTACACAGTAATAAATTAACCATGTATTGTGACAACACTAGTGCCATAAGCATAGCTAAAAATCAGTTCAACACTCTAGAACTAAGCACATAGACATAAGACACCATTTCATTAGAGACTTGGTTGAACAAGGCATTGTTTGCATTGAACATGTGGGAACAGAAAAACCAATTGGCTGATATTTTCACAAAGAGTCTAGATTTTGAGAGATTCATAAATGTTAGGAAATCTCTCGGTATGTGTGCTATGTAAACCCTCACTTCTTTATATTTATATAAAAAAATATATATATTTTTAGACATCTTGCATTGTATTTTAGGGGGCACACTAGTTTCACTCTGTATGCTTTTAGTACCTTTGATTGATGTTTTTGGATATACATTCAACATGTGTTGTATTTTTCTTGTTCTAATTCTCCTCACCATCTCCCTAAAAGATTGTATTGAAATTGACATTTTTTTTAACCACAAAGGAAAGAGCTACCTTTTGAAATTTTTGGGATGCTGCAATTTGTCAATGTACTATGGAGCTTAGGCTTTCTTGGGTTGATCTTGACTAAATTGACTCCCTTTAATTGACAAAGTGTGAAAGCTACCTAATGGAAAAGAGCTACCTATGGACAAGGTTGTGACATCTTTCTTTTGGAACTGTGAATCCTCGGATTTCATGGGTTGATCAATAAGTTAAGTTGCTACCCTTGGTAAATAGTGTGAAAGGTTCCTAGTGGTTTATGTTGAATGTGCTTGAAATAAAGTAAAGCTATTCTCATAGGAAAATAAAGTACCTATTGTGTTTATGGGAGTCTTTGTGTTTATTTGGTGAAGAAAAGATGAGGATTTGAACATAAAATCACAATTTTGGCGAATGTGTTTTCCAATGCAGCTACATTGAGAACTACATTCAGATGATCTAGTCATATCACATGTGTGTGTTTGCATTCTTTCTCTTGTTTGTCTGCACATGTTAGACATACCTTTTAGGACATATTGTTGTTGATCATATCAGCCCCTTAAGTTTCTGTTCTTCAATAACAAAATTAGTGCAATTTCTGCTTCATTGCTCACCAAGTTAATATTTTATATGGTTGTCTAATCTATGTGTTCATCACGAGTTTCTGAACTAGTCTATAACTACTGATATTGGTAAACTTGTGTGATTACAATTTTGGTTAATTGGG
The DNA here is from genome assembly GCA_013146195.2 of Codonopsis lanceolata. Lineage (NCBI taxonomy): Eukaryota > Viridiplantae > Streptophyta > Magnoliopsida > Asterales > Campanulaceae > Codonopsis > Codonopsis lanceolata. The sequence goes on along the minus strand of JABEVN020003408.1, from coordinate 13,811 downwards.
TATTGTGCACTCTCAAAATGTTTGATCAATTTTGTAGAATTCAAATCTCAAAATCAGAATTTGGTTGTTATTTTCTCTCATTAAATTCCCCACCTATTTCTCATGGCAATAACATCAGGTTTTTATCTCATCTATATTGGTGGTTGATATTTGGTTTTTATCTAAATTTTGAAATTTGAGTTGAAGATTAGGACTTCTCACATTCCATCATATTAATGAGGATTAACGGCTAATTGGGTTTAGTAGTGTTTTTAGGACTGTGCTTACAGGTTGAGAAAGACACTTCTCCAAGAAGCTTCGGTCTTCAAAATCTGGATGAGTAATTTTCAAACAGATCTTCTCTCCTCCTTAATCTCTTGTTTCTCATCATCTCTCCGGTATTCTTCAACAAAATCTCTCCATGGCTTCTACCTCATCTGAACATGAATCTCCAAAAGCCAATCCACCTACTAATGTAGTTTTCGATGAAGCTACATCCAGCCCCCTTTCTTCCCCAGAAAATCCAACAATTGCGATGATAATTGCTCAACCGATCCCAGAACCTCTGACGATAGTTCTTCTTGGTGAAAAGGGAAATGCAATTGATGTCGATAATCCAGGAGATTTGTCTGGGTTACCCTAAATTGGTAACCCTAGTACAAGAAAATCAAAACGACTTCGTGGAATCCCGTCCAATTATGAAGATCCCAGTGCTGAGGACATTCTTGCTGCGAAGAAAAATAATGTTACTCCAGGTATTTTTGAAGAAGGTGTGATTATTGAAAGTGACCCAGAAGATGAGGATTTTTTTCCTACAACTAGTTCGACCCCTGTTGTTCGAAGACCACCATCTCCTTCTGTCTCTCCCAAAATTGCTCCAGTTTCCGTAGAAACCAAGGATGATGACTACCCCATTCCATCACCACGTGTGGTTTTCCCAACGGATTCGTCCACCCAAGCCAACGTATCTTCTGAGGTTGAAGCTAGCTCTCCCTCTGAGTCCAATGCTGACATGAAATTCTAGGACGACGATAATACTTTGGCCGACTATTTGGTCAAGTTGAAGAATGTGACTCCAACTCCACCTCCTCCGGCTGCTGAATTGCCCCAACAACCCAGTTCATCAGAATTTGATGACAGCTCAGATAAGAATGTTGAAAGTAAAGAGTTGACGCCTGAAGATAGTGAGGAAACTGAAGAAGTCCCAGTTCGATTCACCCGAAGCCGCTACCTGGTGCCAATGTAGCAACAAATGCAGCTACATCCAAACGCTCTAAGGCTTCTACGTCCTCGATGGGTACTCCTTTCTCTCTCAAATTTGTGTCTAAATCTGCTTCCGTTAGATATAACACCTCTAGAAAGATTGTAGATGAAAGAAATATTTTGTCCACTGAATTGACTGCACAAAATCTCACCTCTTTTTTCTCTGATAGAGGTTTGCTCGGCATAATTTCTTTAGCTACACCTTATTTTAGAGATTTGATATATGAATTCTATGCAAACTACCCTAGAGAAACCACGATCCACACTAATCTTGAGACCATATCGCAAAGCAGCCACTTCAGCATACATATTAGATCCTTGACCAAGGGAAATCGAGAAAGCAATAATCAAATTTCCTTCCCTATCCCTAACAATCCCGCCACTTGAACACTCTCCATTTCTGGAAGACCCATCAGTATTTAATTTGAAACCCCTGCTAGGCTTATCCCAGCGTAATCAATTACCTCTTTTAAAAGGAACAGGACAGATAGGAACATTAAGCTTCTCTAAATGCTGTCTGCCCATATACCCGATAGAAGAAGAAGGATGAAAAACACAACTCAATTCTGAAAGGCGAGAATGAATTTTCTGAAGAACATTAGCAACCCCCATGGGTCTAGAATCATAAACAGCGCAACATCGGGCTTTCCAAATTTCCCAACAGCCAAAAACGAACACACCAAGTTCGCAAGCCCCAATCTGATTTCGCAAACTATGAGAAGACCACAATTTAAAAAGATGCATCAAAGATCTATAACACAACGGCACCTGAAAGTCATGAGCCAGTTTACCCCAAACCTCTCTAGCTACTTCCGATCCAAGAAAAAGATGAGACAAAGATTCACTAGCAGGATTTATATCACAACAAACACACTTCGAAACAATATGAATACCTTTAATCTTTAACTGTTCGTCGACCGGAAGAGCTGCATGGAAAAGCTTCCAAATAAAACCACTTATCTTCGTAGGAATCCACTAATTCCATATCTTCGACGCCCAAGGAACTTGAGGACCCCTCGAACGAATGGCATCATAAAAAAACTGAACTCTCAAAGCAACCTGAATTGGTGAGCTTGAAAACCAATCTGTCATCAACATGCGGCTGAATGGTAACCCGCTTAATCTCCGCATGAAACTGATCTGGAATCAAAGGTAAGAACTCATCAATTAAAGGCCATGCATCCTTGACTTTCAATATTGCATCTGTCGGCCTTGGACCAACCAAAGTTTCGCCACACCAATTTTCTGTCCAAAAGGAGCTATCACCCGAACCAATCACCCATTGAACATTATCTTTAAGGACATCCATTTGACACTTCACTACCTTCCAGCCTTTAGAAACCAACGTCTGTTCAAAACGACCCGAGGACATATATTTCGAATGAACAAAAGAGGCCCATAAACCATTTCCTTGAAGCGCCGACCAAGCCAATTTTGCATGGAAAGAACAAATCACATGGTGCAAACGACGAATCCCCAGCCCTCCTTCCGTCATGGGCCGGCAAATTGTATCCCAAGCCACCCAATGAACCTGCCTCTCACCCTTCGAACTCCATAAAAAGGATGCAAAAGCTTTTTCAATCTGTTGGAGAATCACTTTTGGAACCTTAATGGCAGCCAATGTGTAAACCGGAACACTACTGAGAACTTATTTGAGAAGAGTTAGCTTGCCCCCAAACGAAAGCAGCTTTGATTTCCAACCATGAATTTTGTGCATGACACCCCCTATCAAATTCTCAAAATAAATCTTCTTGGATCGACCCTGAAAAAGCGGAACCCCCAAGTACTGAAGAGGAAAAACTTTATTCGAGCAGCCCGCCCAATTGGCAATGGCTCGCTTCTTACGCTGGGAGCAATACTGGCCGACATAAAAACCACTTTTAGCCATATTCATAATCTGCCCCGAGGCAGCCTCGTATTTTCCCATAATTCCCCGAAGAGCTTGAATAGAGTTCTTCCCTGCATTGGAGAATAATAACATATCGTCCGCATACAAAAGATGAGAAATAATCACTCCACCCCGACCATGCCTGTAAGGAATAATCTTACCACATTGAATGGCCATGGTAATATTACGAGATAAAATCTCTTGAGTCAATACAAACAACAGCGGAGAAAGCGGATCCCCCTGCCGAACACCTCGGGAAGAATTAAAGAAACCAAAATTCCTACCATTGATTGTCAAAGAATATCAGTTATTACTAATGAGACGATGAATGAGAGAACAACTAGCATCGTTGAAACAAAAAGATTGAAGCGCCCGAAGAAGAAAATCCCATTCCACCCTATCATATGCCTTAGACATATCGACTTTAAAAATCACATTTCCCCCTCTAGTTTTATAATTAAGACGATGAACCATCTCATGAGCGAACATAACATTCTCTTGAATATTCCGCCCTTGAATAAAACCAGTCTGCTCCTTAGATACAATGTTCGGGAGAAAAATCACCAATCTACTGGCCACAATCTTGGAAAGGATTTTACCAGAAAAATTACAGAGACTAATAGGCCGATAATCACTAAAGTCATTTGGATCCTTGACCTTCAGAAGAAGAACTAAAGTAGTGGAAGATATCCCTTGATGTATGGCAGAACCTTCAAAAAAGTCTTGGACAGCCGCAATAACATCTTGTTTAATAATATCCCAACATCCACGATAAAACCAACCGGTAAAGCCATCACTACCTGGAGCACTGTCAGGATTCATATCATGAATAGCTTTCCATATCTCTTCCTCCATAGGGATTCTGCAAATGCACTCATTGTCTTCTGCCCGTAAATCTCCCATGGACTGAGAACACAAATCTTCACTCAACCCATGATTTGACTGGGCTAAAAGATCAGAGAAAAAATCAACCGCCTGACTACCAATCCTATCATTATCTTCACACCAAGACCCATCTGCATTCTTAACCCGCACAAGATTAGCTGACTGATGCTCCTTAACGCAAGCATGAAAAAACGTCGTGTTGTGATCCCCATCTCGGAGCCATTTTTGTCTAGCCTTTTGTTGAAGCAACTCCGCATCCCATTTAACACATTGGAGAAGAGCCTTTTTCTCAGCATTCAAAATATCAATTAAAGAACCGTCCCCCCCTTGTTGCAGATCAAATTCAAGCCTTAAAATATTATCATGATGATTAGAAATCTTTCTCTTCACATGACCTAAAACGGACCAATTCCACTCTTTCAAAGCTTTTCGGAGAAAGTGAAGTTTTCTGTGCCAAATTTCCATGGGGCTGCCCGGCACATGCCGAATCCATTGCTGCCTGACAAAGTTCAAAAAATCCGGGTGATCCATCCACATTCGCTGAAACCGGAAGAAACTTCTACCTTTATTAACCGAAGGAAACTCAATAAGCAACGGCGTATGATCAAAGTGAGATCGAGCCAGATGAGTAACTCGAATTGTTGAAAAACTAGCCTTGTATACCCCATTGATCAAAACCTGATCCAGACGCTGCCATATCCTCGAACCCTCTTGATGATCATTGCACCATGTAAAAATATTGCCTTCAAAGCCTGCATCCTCCAAACCAGCTGCATGAGAAAAGTCTATAAAGTCGTTCATACTTTGTTAGTCCCAACCATTCCCACCCAACTTCTCATTGGTCTGCATAATGGTATTAAAATCTCCACCCACTATCCATGGATCGACAAAAGTAGAAGCAGTATCCAAAAGCTCCTTCCAAAGATTCTGTCGATTCTCACGAGAGCACGACGCATAAACAATAGAAGCAATAAAAGCCTTACCATTCAGACAAACTCTAACCGTCAACTGTTGGGATGAAAAGCCAACTATAGAAACATCCACTCCTTTTTCCCAAAACAGCCATATATGTATGTTAAGAAGGTTCTTATGTAAACAATTAGGAAAACTAATCCTTTTAGCAATTTTTGAAATTCTATCACCACCTATTTTTGGCTCTAAAATAGCAAACAAAAAAGGATGATGTTGAGCCTTAAGCACCTTCATATAATCCAAAGTATCTTTATTCCCGACTCCGTGGGCATTCCAAATTATGATCATCATAAAAACTTACTTGGATGATTTATTTTTCCGGGACTGAGCCCTAGTCTTCCGAGACTGCTTCTTTGCACTCTTTCCTTGCTGCAACTTCTTAATTTGCATATTACAAAAATTCTTGAATTCTGCCGTAATAGGCTTCAAATTATTCTCGTCAAAGGAATAAGATATCTGTAAACTCGTTACTTCCTCCTCAAATCCCCCACCCGTAGAATGGGCTTTACCCAAATGATGAGGAGTAGAACGAAGAATAGCCTCCCATAATTTAGACTGCCGCTCTGTCGCATCGTCCGTACCCATTTTAGAGGCCGGGACAGAAATATCATTAGAGATATCGTTACAGCCCCCAGGCTCCTCCATCACAGCATCATCGACAAGAACATCAAAAGAATTGGTAGTTTCTATCCCGATATCAACATTATCTTCCGCATCTACAGATGTAACCTTCTGTTTACCTTTCCCCCAAGGATCAATAAGAGGCACCTTACCCGTATCTGTACCCTTACCCTTTTTGGTATCCTGTGTATGAGTACTCGTGTGACATGTTGAAGCTTCTTTAACCAAATGCAACACTGGTCGATCTTTGTTGGACGAACTATCCACAACATCAATAGTTTCTACACTAATATTTTTACCATTTACATCCTTTGCCATAGATGTTGACCCAATGTTATCTCCCCTTTTTAAGATGACAGGAACCCATTGATTGCTACTTCTACCAATATTATTATGCCTTTGTTTATTTTCCTCCCCTTCTACATTACGAGGTATATCTCTAAACCTTTCTTCAACAACATCAGTGTTACCCGCTCCAGGCACCTGAGCGCTGCTACATCGTCCTTTACGACACTGGGCTTTATAGTGCCCAAGTAACCCACATCCATCATAGAAAGCAACATTCCCTTCAAACTCAAATGGCTGCCAAAAGCCTTCCACTTTTGTTGTACCAATCCACATACGAGACGACAAAGGAACCGATACATCGACTTCGACACAGATTCTTGCAAACATAGGTCTGACCAATGCCAGCGTCTTTTCGTCCGCCCGGAGGTAAATGCCTAGAGAATTACCTATACGCTGTAAATAAGAAGGCGTAAACAGATGAAGGGGTAGATGATGTAACCGAACCCACACAGCGAGCTTAGTATTATCCTTTCTGAATGTAAAATCTGAGGACCACCGGAACGATCGATACATACACATATTAATCATATGGGACTCTTTAGAAAGAGCCTGAATCATATCATCATCAGAAGCTAGATGAACCATCACATGCCTTGGATCTAGGAGTCCCACTACAAAGGAACCTGTGAGCTTCCATGAAGAGGCAATGTGATCGTGAATAACTTTCAAAGATGGCCGCCCCATCGAAAACTTAAGGACAAGTGTGTTGGTCAGTTGTTTCTCCACCGTTTCCATCTCCAATGGGGTAAATAGACAACCTGGTTCATCTATAATAGACACCGCCTGCCTGGGTGCCAACGGGATATCACCTAGAACCGGGCCATTATGAGAAACAACGCCTTGAACAGTAGCTGGCTTACCTACCATGTGCGCATACGACTTGGGAAAACCCTCAGCCACCGCCGTTTTAGAAGAATCAGGGGAGGATCCACCGGCGGAGCCGCCTCTGGAATAGCAGATTCCGGCGGCATGAGCCAAACCCTAGCCAAAACCCTAACAAAACCCTAGACAAAATGCCCAAGATAGAAAAACTTAGAGAGAGAAAACACCCCCAAGATCGGATAAAGTAAATATTAATTTCCTTTCTTTTCTTACGCCAAATTAACATTGTTAAACATAAATGGATTTTGGTACATCTTAACAAACAAATGCCCCATTAATATATAATGTTCACTCATTTCATTTGTTTTGATGGGCTGCTCAGTTTGTTCTCTTCTTCCTTCTATGTGATATTTAAATCCTACTACCCTACTTTACTACTTAACACCAACTCCAATCTGCTAAACATAAAGGCACACTCTCTCCCACAAACCAAACATAATGAGCTAAATATGCGCCATATAGTTAATAGGAGTGCATGGTTTTAAGAAGCAACATTTAAACGTTTGTTAAAAATGATTAGCATAGCAAAAGAGCACTACACAAGGAGTAATCCAGCCACAGAAATTACGTTGTAGTCACAATATTTCACATAAAAAACAAGATAACATAGAACAAAGCTTGCAAATCCAGCGAGTAAAACTGACCATGGCTTGATCCACTAGCAAAACATGCTAACAGTACAACCAAAAAGTAGAAGGTATCTAAAGCATTAACAATGCACTAAAATAATCGGAAGTTGAAAAGACCTGCAAGACCATACCTATGAACACTCTCAGACTCTTTGAGTGAAACAGGGATTAATAAAATTTCTTTTGGGAAAAGATGCCAGCTGCACCCTATCTATAAAAACTTTAATAAGCTAGACTTATTGTATGGCTGTAATTGCGAAATCACATAATGAGTACCAATAGAAAGGTGAGTGGAAATAAGGCTCCTGCTAGGTAAGCTTGGGAAGCTATCCTTGTGAGAAATTTGAAAAGAGGCCAGACTATTAATGGTGGTGCACATACAAGAGGGATTGAGAATCAGTAAATCATCTGGGGAATCATTGGGTTTGGATGCCTGGTTTTTGATTTCCAAGATTACTACATACTATTTAATTTAAGCTTTGTTTAAGGTACAAACATGCACATATTAGGAAGCATGATAAACAGATATTTCAAACATCTCCATACTACCGCATGTTGAGTATTTGAATGGATGGAAACTTAAAATATTTTGAAGAATTGGAGCTTGGATACAGCAATTAAAGGGCTCAATGATGAATTTTCTCTACATTTGGTTGAGCGAGTGACTAGCAGTCTCTGGATAGTTTGATGACTCTTTGGGATAATTTTGGATGGGAACTTAGTTCTTGTTCTGTAGGCAATAATAGTCTTTCTATTATATACCATTTTAGTAATAACAATTTCGGCATCATTGTCCTTTAGATGGATTGAACATTTTTTCATTGAGATATATTTGTAGCTAGTAAATTGCAACACAATAAGCAAATCAATAAGGGGAAATCACATGAACCTGTATTGCTAAAATACATAATAAAGGGAAATAGAAACAAAAACACACACGCACGCACTCAAAAGAGTTGTAGCTAATAGATTAGATAGGGAAGAACAAAATTGCAATAGAATAAGAAAATCCATAAGGGGAAATCACATGAACCCATATTGCAAAATTCAGAGCTAGAGCTTGGTATTAACTTCTTAAAAAATGACTACCCCTTACCGATTGCATTCATCAATCACCAAAAAAATAGAAATATTCTTCACTTTACAAAGTTGTACATCGAGAGAGAATACCTTGTTCGGAATAGAGTGAAATCGTTAAACTCAGTTGACCGAACTTAGGCTACCGTAGCTTTAAATCTTAGAGTGAGGATGACAGCATGTGGTGTGGCTGCTGGAAGAAGACAACGGGTTTTGGAAGGGAAGGCCGAAGGAGAGCACGAGAGAGAACGAAGGGTCAAGGGTGTGAAATCTGATTTGGGGTTTAATTAATTTAGTCTAGTTAAGTTTTCTATTCTACAGTCAAGTCAAAACGGCGTAGTTTCAACCGGGTTTTGCAATTTTAAAAAATAAAAATCTACAATTGTTGCAATAACTATTGCAATTTTAGGCACACATCTTCCCTCAATTTTTTCCCCAAAAAAATAACACGGCTAAAATGGTTTCCAAGCTAGGAATGAGGGGTACTTTTTTTTTTTTGCAACTAAATTCAATTATGTTGCAATATTCCGTTGCAGTTGCCCTGTTTTCTTGTAGTGCATCGAAAGAAGATATTTTCTGGACCTTAATGTTAATTAATTAATCTTCAGCTATTTTTATAATCAGAAATTCAATATATGTGAAAAAATGGCTTGAGCAATCGCCCAACACATAAGCTGAGCGATCGCGCAAAATACAGAACTTCGACTTCTTAATTCTTGAACTAAGTGATCACTCAGTGTAAGGGCTGGGAGACTGCTCAGCCCTAATATTTAAAACACGCAGGAGCCTAAACGGACAGACCAACAATAACTCTCTCTCTCTCTCTCTCTCTTCAAGCAAAAATAGAAATTCTCTACCTTCTTTCTAAGATTCCGCCCGAATCACCTGTCCAAATCTGTTCAAACTTCATAATCCGCTTCCCTTTAACCTACATTCCACATCCATCGCTTTGTTTTTCGTAATCGGTGAAGATTTGTGCCTCGACGGATTCCGGCGACCTCCAGGTTTTCCGGCAAATTTTCCGGAAACAAGCTAAAGTGTGCTACCCATTTGTGAGTATTCTTTACCCTCTTCTACGTTTATGCATATTTTATTTGCTTAAATTGATTATTGCATAAATTTCTAGTTTAGGATCATTTTTATACTTGTACATTTACGAGCTTTGTTGGGTTTTTTGATTTCAGAGGAGTGTATTATGTGTTATTTTTGTTGATTAATTTTAAATGGCATGCAAAAAGAGAAGTAAAACTTCCAGTGAAGGAACATCATCTTCTGCTTCGGCTATATAATTTGATGCCGCCACTTTTTAAATGCTGAACATTATCAGAACTATTTAAATAGTTTCCATTCTAAGGTCATTGTCCCGGAGCGTGGGTTTAATTTTAAAAGTTATCAATTGAAAAACCATTTCGCAAGAAATGGTTGAAAAATTATAGGGTGACTTGGTGAGTCGTTGTCCGTGAGTTTTACGCCACAAATGACAACATAAGGGATGGCCCCAACTATTCTTGGTTTCGGGGTCAAGTAATTAATTTTGGTCATTCTGCCATTCGGGATTATTATCGTTTACATGTTGTTAGGATTAATGATTATCAATCCTATTTACCTTACAACATCCCGATGGCTACCGTTAGCGCGAGGATAGCTTTGCCTGGGTCCGAGTGGACCTATAGACGAACGAAGCAGTTACCCTCGCCCATTAGGGAGTTCCTCTGACTTGTGATGACCCGACCGATTCCAACACGAAATCCCAAGGTCGTGTGGAAATAACTTAAGAAGATTAAACAAGAAAAGCACAAACAAATAGCAAACTCGCTTCTGGGAACATAACACCGCACTAAAATACGGTATTTCAAAAATCGAATCGCGGAAGCAATAGAAAGAAGTCCCAAGCTATGAAGCTCGAAACCAACGACAATGAAACCAAGAGAGACATTATCTCTCAAAGGAGGAAAAACAAACTGCGCCGCAACAATGCGTTAATCAAACCATCTACTCCTGTGCCGGCGTTTCAACAAAGAACCAACCTGATATATCAATTACCTAACGGCTAAAGCATACTGGGTCAACCAACAACTATAATAAGTATGATAAAGAAATGCCCCAAAGCTATAAGTGCCCTGAGACAACTAAAATAAATACGAAACCACGAACAAGGCACCCACACAACACGCCGGCCCAAGAAAGAACTAACACAAATACCCAAGTATACACGTGTAAAGTCTAAATAACTTTAAAAATACCGATCTCACAAGAATAGCAAAACATAAAATCAATGACAATGCTAAAAGGAACAAGACTCACAAGTTACTACTCTGAAAGCCTACAGCTACAAACATTTTGTAACCTCAAATCGATCGACTGCGCCATGCTAGCATGTTTATCTACTGACCTCAAGCAATGACGCCATCGCAACTAAAAACAAGTATGGGATGAGTCATAATGACCCAAGACGCCCCACAATATATGCAACATATAATTATGTAACATAAACATAACCATGGTGTCATTTATAAATGACAACCTCTAAGAGGCGTCAGATCATTTCGATACTCCACAAGATATTCATTTCTTCTCACTTACTAAACCGTCTAAATGGGTATAATTCCTGCTCAAACACAAATCAAATGAATTAGAAGGTAGTTCCCACAAACATCATATGCAAGTATATATATATCATCATATATACTAATCAAGCTATTCATATAATCATCACGTGTAAGGGTGCATATTTATATATATACACCTATATCAAGATGCATATCTCTATATATACATATCAAATCTCTCATAAATATCTCATATATAATTATGTATATCTCTACATATACATATCAAATCTCTCATACAATCATCATGTATAAGTGTGTATATCTATATATATACACATCAAATCTCTCATATAAACACAAACATGGTCAATAAGATCTCATGTTCAACTAACACTTTGTTATCACATAAGTGCTCCATAGTAAGCCACATAAAGGATAGAGAAGGTACCAAATCACCGCCGCCGATTGTTCTCTGCAATCACAACCGTTAATCATATCGTGCTAGTGATACCCGTGTTCGTGTATCAAAGTACCGAGCCTCTTCTCTGTCCGAGCTCTACTCAGAAAATAGCCCTAGCCAATGTGCTCAATTGGTTGACAAGGGCTACTTCCCACCAGTAGCTAGCAAGGAGGTGTGTGAAACCCGAATCCCAAGCGGCGATACATTACAACCACGAATCCCATAATTCGTGAAGGCAATGCATCGTCTCCACCATCATCATGAAAACTCAAGTAATGCCACTGACTTATATGCAATGCACAAGTAGATGTTTACTTGCTAATTCTCAAGTAGATATAATGATCTACTAAACTCATATTATGCACATTGTTACAATAATCACAAAACCACAATAGGAACTCATTTGAGTCTCTAAATCATAAGTGCCAAGTTTGTTCACTCTATTCAATTCAAGTCCCAAAAGCTAGTAATCTAGTCAATCGAATATAATTGTCATAGGATCTCACCATGATCTCGAAGGTTCAATTGTTCCTTAACTCGACTCCGAGTCTTTACTACAATTCCAACCAAATAGAGTTTGAACACTATATGTGTCCCAAGACTCTTTTCTATGTTCTTGTTTGAGGCATAGCAAGGTTCTCATTCCATTTAGAATCTTAGTTCAAGTCTCAAGTCAATTATATAAGGAAAAGTTGATTATTGTGAAATCAAGCTTAGTTCAATTTTGATTCATAATTCCACTTAATAGTAGAATCCAAGTTCACCACAATTCATTAACTCAGAGAAACGATCAGCACCTAAGGCAAATACATTCAATATGCTCATAAGTCATATCATAGAAACACATAGAAGAATCAATTCTTGACAAGGTAGGAAATCATGCATTTAGTCATAATATAAAATATACCACGTATTCCATATTCACCTATGAAATTCAACAGAGTCACAACTTAACCATCAATCCATTAATACTATCCAAGACTACTCCATTAGTCTCTGATCATGAAGTCATTTACTAAACTCTTCCTAAAGTAGTAACTCATTCAATAACACAAAGTCGATGGTAGTCAAAGACTTAAGCAACACTAGAGGCGGTAATAACCCGTAAGGTCAAACCATACCGGTGAGTCTTAGATAACAACATGGTCATCCTAGCGACTTATACAAGTAGACCCATGTATAGAGTACTAAGAAAGCCCCAATCCAAATCTTCGCATAGAATAGTCCTCAAATTCATTATTCAACAAGTAGGTGTTTTTACTCATTAAAGACTCGTAGGAATTGACAAGAGAGAATTCAACCTCGTCAAGTAGATACATCAATCTACAACATGCTCTCAATTGTGCATTTGCTTCACACAATCACATAAACCACATAAGAACTCGATTGAGTCTTATAATCACTCATATCAAACATGCCCTTCAATCCATCCCAAAGTCACGTAGGCTAATATATTAGTCTAACGACTACAAACATCGTAGGGATTGAAATGAGTCGGTATTGTTCAATAACTCCCTAATTTCAACTCCGTGAGTTTTACTAAAATTCAACAAGTTGAGAATTGATACTCTATGCATCACATTGCCCTTTCCTAAGTTCTTCTTTCATTTAGAACTCGATTAGGCCGTTCATGATCTTAAACTAGCCTTAAACACAATCCCGAGTTTCAAAACCTAGTTTCGGTGATTTTGTTAAACCTTGAATTGAAACATATTCCTTCACAAGAGTTATTCCTAAGCTCATTATAAACAACATTCATGCTTTTACAAAATGTCAAAATCACAACTTCATAGAGAATTCATAAAATCCTACACATGTTTCAAAGGTTGAATTGAGGATTTCTCTTCACAAAATGTGTTCACAATCATTAATAGAACAACTATAATGAAGGGGTCATGCTATTTTATTGAACATGAAAATTTTAGGGATTTCAACGCACCTTAGTCCCAAGATTAATGGAGGAAAGTTGATTAGAGCAAGGATTGTTGTAGAGAAGATCGAGGGCTTCATTTGGCGGCCTTTGCCGTCGATTCACCACCCATCTCCTGAAATGGTCTCTCAAGTTGGAGTGACTCCATGGACGAAAATGGAGGAAGAGCCTCTGATTCTCTGGAGTTCTTGATCAAAAATGGCTGATTTGGTTGAACAAATGACTTATATACTTACCATTAAAGCCCTAATCCAAGTGAAGTGGTTAATTGGCTTCTCATTGGTCAAGGAAGGATAGTTTTTGATAAGGGATGATCCAAGGGCCT
>JABEVN020003407.1:0-18400 GCA_013146195.2 Codonopsis lanceolata | reverse complement strand
ACCGGGAAGTATTTGTAGAAACGAGGATATCTCATGATGCCTGGTGACTCTCTTGGCGTGACGCCGCCGCCACGAATGGCCACCCGCAATGTCGGCGATTGCGCTACCGGGCGGTTTCACTGATGGCCAGCTCGCTAGGCATGAAAGTAATTCCCCCCAGCTTCGTGCCCCTGGGTACCGTATTCACCACATGTTTGAGGTTATAGATCATGTGCTTTAGCCAGGTGTTGCTCGGGGCTGCCTCTCTGATGGTGTTGATCACGTTTCTTGGCCTTGCATTATTTGGTTGTGGGTTCTGATTTCTTGGCTGCTCTCTTCCCCTTCCTCTTTGATTGTTATTCCTTTTCTCGAATCTTTGAAGTTCTCCCCGGTCTATAAGTTTTAGGATGGCCCTTTTCAGGTTGATACATTCTTCGATCATGTGACCGTCCTTATGAAAGGAGCAGTGTTTGCTGGGATTTCGAGGGTGGCGAGTATCTCTTAATGGCTATGGTCGCTCGATCTTATCTTGATCGAGCAATACATTCATTATGTGTTCGCGGGTGTAGACACCCCAATTTCGTACCCCTGATATGTGACTCTGACATGTGATATCAAGAACTGTTCAAAATTAAAAAATGTCAAGTTACAGGAGTCGAAAATGCGAAAGGCAAAGCAGGATGCGCAAAACAGTGAATTGCGAGGGGTGAAAGTGCTGAAAATGGAACTTAAATAGTGACATGGTGCGGCCTAAAAGCAAGGTGGGCGCCGCGCCATGCAAGGGTGATGTCGGCGCCAACATAGCTATAGTAGGCCTCAGACTTAACGCATTGCAAATGCGAAAGGCTGCACAATCCGGAAGCCGCTGAGGGAATTTGTAATTCCCGATGAGTCCTCCTCTCCACCTATAAATTAAGGTGCTGGGCTCCCCTTTCGGAAGAAGAAATCGAAGACAACGAAACGCTGAGAAATTCTCTCCGCGCCTCAACAATGCCGAGAGATTAGCGAGAGGTGTGAGATAGGTGTGTGTAGCCCACCAAAGCTTCCAAACCCCGTCCAAACTCTGCCAAAACACAAATCCACTGGTTATAAGTGATCCCTAGCCTTTTAGTTAGGTATCCACCCCACTTCCCCGGCCCAAAATCCATAAAGTAAGCCTTATTTGCGCCTCGAGTAATGAGAAAAACACAAAAGTAAGTCGTTATTCCACCCAACCAAAAAGGCCAAAACCTTCCGAAATAAGTCGCCATTCGAAGTGAGCGAGCCAAAGTCATCCAAAATAAGCGTATTGCCCCGAAATCACAACAACAACAACAAAAAAAAGACTCCCTCTCCCTGAAGGACAGAGCGAGCACACTACCGCTCTAAAAGGTAATAGCCTTTAAGGGTGTTTTATTTATTTATTTATCTATTTATTTATTTATAAAAGTTATTATTTAAATCCGGTCCAATGTAGTCAATATAAGCCGTTGTGCTGCCCGGATTAGATTAGGACATATTATGTAAAAGAGTCGTTATCATGGCCAAATATTTTTAAATACATTTGTAATTATTGTAAAGAAATGGCTACAAGTCTGTAAATAATGTAGTCATGGATGTATTTGTTTTATTTTCATGTCTTTTAATGCTTTATTTATTTGCTAAATAAATATAACAATAAACATATTTTAGCCAAAAACTATTTTGAGACCAAAAGGGCGAGTTGGGTGCCTAACACCTTCCCAACTCGTAACTTAGCCTCCGAACCCGCTTTTTATCTATGGTTTTATTTTTCTGGTTTTTCTTTATTTTTGCCTTAAAATAAAGATGGCGACTCTAAAACCTTTTGGATCCAGTGGGGCCTCGCAGCACTCCTTTTTTGCACTTTTCTGTTTTCCCCTAAAAAATGTAAAATGGAAATGAAAGGGTGGTGTATTCTCATATCCTGATATCCCCTAAACAAGGGATAACTTGATGCGGGAAACCCAAAGCTCCCATAGTGATCCGAAACGGGCCATAAGACCATTTTTAATAAAATCCATAGTGGGGGCGTCGCAACATCTTTTTTTGCACTTTTCCGTTTTCCCCTAAAAAAGGGAAAATGAGAATGAAAGAGGCGATGCATTCTCATATCTGGTATCCCTAAAAAGGGATAACTGATGCGGAAACCAAAGTTCCCATATTGGATCAAAAATCCACTAAAAGGCAACCGGGCGCATTCCAGCGCTATCATGACTGACAAAGACTCCTCTCGCACTTTTGATTTCGTCTTCCCTAAACAAGGGATGGTGGAGCAGGCGGTGGTCCCGTCCCGTATCCGCACGCTGGCGCACCCCTAATCAAGGGCGCTGGGGGAAGCGGCGATCCAGGAACCCACAGTGGCGACTCTGATGGGGAGTTGTTTTATTTTAAATAAAATGGAGGGCTAGACTCATAAAATAAAACTTTTTTGTTTTTATTTGTTTTTGGCTAAAGTATGCTTGTTATATTAATTTATACATTTGAATATTGCGTTCCTATACATCTGTGTCTATATTTGTGGATATGATCCTCCATCTTGCAGCAGTTTCGTTCCGATAACTGTTACAGATGTATTTAAAAATATTCCTTTTAAAAGAAAAAGCAAAAAAAATTCGGAAAAAAAAATTCGAAAATTCAAAAAAAATATACATATATATTATCTGCGTTATAAATAAAATTCCTGGCAGCACAATAAAAGGGCCGATGCTTTATTTTTAATATTGTTTTATTTTCGACTCTATTTTACTATTTCTTTCTATTTAATTACTCATTTTTATTATTCTGCTTAATTTGTACATATCTTCATCCATTCTGTCATTTTATTTTGGGGACATAGGACCAAATTTGTAATTAATAGGGATAGATAGTTTCCCCACTTTTCTTTTTATTTCTTAATATAGTGTGCTTGCTTGCTTGCGCTCAAATTAAAAAGCCGAAAAAATCCACACATAACAGCAAGACAGACCATATATGTTTTATTTTTCTGTTTATATATCTGTAAATGAATAAAGATTTTACTGCTTTCTAGATATCTCACACACGTGCACGCATATAGGGATATTCTGAACTATTACTCTACACCATGGCCAGCCTACCCCTGCATAAGCCAACGCTAAAATGCATATAGATTCTGAGGACACTTCATTGACCGACCGGTTTTTACATCTTTGAATCGTGGGTCAGTCCCTCTCGAAAAAAATTATAATAATAAATGATGAAAAAGAAAAGTCAAAAAATAAATAAATAAATAAATATATATATATATATATATATATATATATATATATATATATATATATATATATATATATATAAGATGCGCAAGTAAAAAAATGATGAAAATAAATTGTGCAACACAAAAAATATAAATAAACAGGGGCTGATTTATTATTCTCTGATGCTCGACCTAGACCATTTCGAATGGTGGATCCTAGAAAGAGTATAGGCCCTTCGCCTGGGATCAGTCCGATCTTGGGGAGTCGAAAGGAAGGTCGAATACGTTGATCCTATACTCTGGAGAAAGAATCCACTGTTCCAGGAAAAGTCCTGAGACCGTCAAAATAAAGCAAGTGCTTATCCGGTCAGCTGTATGGAACATAAAAAAATAAGTAATAATAAAATATACTAATAAAAGGCACACTGTACTCCAAGCCCAGAAAGCCTCCAGCCAGCCTTCTGATACCTCCTCCATAACCCATTTTCCTCAGAAACCTGGCCCGAATTTGAAAAGGCAGGGATAGTACTGGCCGGTTGATACGGGAAAGTAGTGCGTAAATCGATCGAGAGGGTATCGGTTTCGGATCGGACAAGGCAGAATCGGTTCGAAAGTGCAGTCCAGAGCGGTATGGCGGAAAGTGAGCAGTCGGCTATGGGTGCAGTCGGGGGCTCAGTGCGTTCCAACTCAAAGATGCATGAATGGTTAGACCAAAAGTTGGGTGCAGCGACTGATCGTATGATGAGCCAAATGGCTAGTCTGGTGTAAAGTCTAAAATCCAATGGTGAGGTGAACTCTTCCCCTACGGTCCCCCAGGAAGCATCAACATCTCATGTGCCTCCAAACCCAACTCCTCAGCCAAACACTAACCCACCAAATATTCCCACTACCCCGAATCCCAATCCTCCACCAAGTCCCTACTATCCAAATACCAGTCCCTACCTGTCCTATCTACCATATCCTCTCCCAAGCACCCAGAGCCCAAATGACCTTCCTTTTCCCATGATTAACCCACTCCAAAATAGCCCACATATGGACCCAAAAAGCTACAACCCACCAGGCCAAGTTACCACATACTTACCTTTTAATGATCATGGTCGCCCAGCCGAAACCATCAATAACCCACCAACCTAGACTCCACATACTATCCAAAACCCACCAACCCAGAATCCATATACTGTCCAAAACCCACCAACCCAGAATCGATATACTACCCAAAACCCACCAACCCAGAATCCGTATACTGTCCAAAATCCAGCCCAAAATCCTTATAACACCCAATATCTATACCCAGCCCAATATCCTCACCAGATACCTCAGCCAGAAATTAACCCAGCCTTCCCTCATCCAGCTAGTATATACCAACAGCCAACTCCACCAGCCACCAAAATGGAGGCCGACATGGAAAATATAAAGGTCATGATGCTCAAACTTCTCAACAAAGGGGAATTTTCTACGCGGGCACTTACATTGCAACCTTCAGCAATACTACCAAAATGCCCAACATAGAAAAGTTTGATGGGACTGGATGCCCTATATCCCATTTGAAATCTTATTCCACTGGCATGCAATCAAAGGGAGCTAGCTTTGAGGCTATGGCTTCCAATTTTCACCTCACCTTAATAGGGGCTGCCAAACAATGGCTGATGTTGTCCGATAGCAGCACCATGAATACTTGGGACCAGATAGCTGAAGCGTTCCTTGAAAGGTACAAAGACAACACCAGTCCTGAAAATAGAAGGGACCTTGAGTCATGCACCCAACGGGAGAAAGAAACCTGCGCTGAGTTTGCAGTCAGGTGGAAAAGAAAGTTGGCCCAGACTTTTGACAGACCTGATCCGGCCGAGTCGTGCAGAATGTTCATTAAAAACCTCCATCCCATTTACTTGGAACATATGCAGTATCTCCCCTACACCAACTACAAAGGAATAGTGGAGATAGGAGCACGTATTGCTGATAATATACGGACTGGCCAACTAAAAACCAATACGCCTCCTAGTTCTTTCCGTTACTCCAAAGGAAAGACAGCTGCATCAGCCCCAGCCGTCAATATGGTAGGGAATGCCTCAACCCCATTTTCTACCCAAAATTATAGCTTTGTTCCATGGTACTATGGGTCAGATAGGTCTGTCAATACAGTGGGAGCAAATGATGGCCCTGCCAGAAATTTCAGAAATCAGAACAGGGTAAACCGGCATTATGATGAACTGCAAGCTCCCCAGTCTGTGATACTGCAGGGGCTAATGGCACAGGGAGTGCTAAAGCCTTTGGAGAATTATAAGCCACCTAACCCCCTGCCCAGGACTTGGAACCATGCCCAGTACTGTGAATACCATCGCTCCAGTGGTCACCTCACCGATAAATGTTATACACTCAAAAATGCTATCCAGGACCTTATAGATGATAAGGTTATTGAAAAGCCTCCACCCAAACCAAATGTAGTCAATAACCCCCTACCTCAAATCAATATGATTGAGGTTGATGAAAAATCATGTGTGCCTAAGTTTGAAATAAATAAACATCCACTTCCATATATCCTTGTTCCCTTTTTTTTTTTTTTTTTTCCTCCTAAGGGGGGCATGGGAAGGGATCGAACCTGAGATCTTACACTCTGTGAAGCCCCATGTCTACCACTGAGTCACCCCCTTAGGGGCATATCCTTGTTCCCTTCCCTCCATCCTTATTCATAAAAGAGCCTAGTTGTAATATGCTCTCTTGGGACACTATCCTTGGTAGCCAAAATACCTGTAATATTGAAAAAGCCACTTGCGTTGGTGGAGATGTTAGCCACCTTACCCGATCTGGCTGAGCCTACCAGGACCGTTCCTAGCATTAATTGGCCCAGGGCGAAGCTCAAGAAAGGGCCCTTATTTAATAACAAAAATTAATATTTAGAAAAATTACGGGCCGCTCCATTTTTTGAAACTTTTAATCGCTAAAGTATACTCTTTTTATTTTCAATCGGAAAAAGTCACTTTTAGTGACAAAATGACTATGATACCCTTAATGAACCGTAGGCGAGCTATGGAAGTCATTATTTTTGCACCGCGATTTATCAATTTTATCGCATTATTTTTTCCACCGCGATTCATCAATTTTTATTGAATTAATTTTGCACCGCGGTAGTGTAACTACTAGTCTATTTTTGTACCGCGATTCTTCAATTTTAGTGCATTAATTTTTGCACCGCAGTTCAATAATGTAATTGCTAATCTATTTTTGAACCGCGATTCATCAATTTTAGTGCATTAATATTTTCCCATAATATTTATACATAAGTGACCCAAGTCATTACATAATTAAGAAATATTAAGGCTATAACTATTACTAATTGGGCTGTTTGAGAATTACCGAATTGGAATGAATGAAGTGAGTCAGGGCCGTGTCTTAAGTTTAAGAATTGCCGAATTGGGCTGTTTTATTTGAATTTTGGGCCTCTTCAGCTAGCTGTATTAAAAAAAACACTAACTCAATATAATACTATTACTAATACCCACAAATTTTTAGGCCCCTAATTAGCTTGGGCCCCTGGTCGATGCCCAAAGATGCCCTTGCCAGGCCGGCCGAGCCTACCAAAACTGAAAGAGGTGACCATTCCGAAAAGATCAAGTGTATACTAGGGCTAAAACGATTGGAAGATACTTTATTGGCTCAGATGAAGAAGACTCAGGCCAACATTTCCATCTGGGCTTACTGTGTGCTTCTAAGACCCACCGTGATACACTGGCAAAGTCTTTAAGTCAGGCAGTCATTCCTATTGAAACCTCACCAAATGAGCTTACTCAGATGATCGGGAACATCCACTTTGGGAACGTGATAATGTTCACTGATCTGGATCTGCCAAAGGAAGGAACCAACCACATTGATGCTCTTCATATCACTGTGGGAATTTTGGAGAAACGGGTTCCCCGAGTTTTGATAGATAATGGGTCTTCACTGAATGTATGTCCTGCCAGCACATTAGCCAAACTGGGAACAAAGATATCAGAACTCACTCCTTCCTCGCAGACAGTTAAGGCATACGACAACACTAGTCGATGTGTCTTAGGGGTGGTCACTTTAATGTTGACCATTGGGCCGTTAAACATGCCAGTTGAGTTCCAAGTCCTGGATATACCAGCCACTTTTAGCCTGTTGTTGGGACGCCCTTGGATTCATGGGGTAAAGGGGGTAGCCTCTTCATTACACCACCGTGTCAAATTCATCCACGATGACCACATAGTAATTATTCTGGCCGATAAAACCGTGGACAATAAGGAAAATGAGGATATCCCTATTCTCGAAATAGAGCATGAGGACACTGGTATTTTTCTCAGTGGCTTTGAGGTTATCCCCCAAGCTGTGGTCAACACCATTGAATATGGCCGAGAAACTGACATCATTGGAAAGAAAGTCACCTCCTTAGGAAACATGGTCCCTTTAAACATGTTTCGAAAGATGAATTATATGTCTGGTCTAGGTCTCGGCAGGAATCAGCAAGGACTAATTAATTTAGTCCAGGATGAACTTAAGGAATGTATCCCTCCTTTTGGTCTAGGATACACGCCTACTCCAGCTGAAGTAGCCGCAGTCATGAAACAGAAACGTGAGAAAAGAAAGGCAGAAAGAGAAAAGCGTCCTTATGAATATCCCCCTCTCCAACCCTATAGAAAAACCCTAAATGGTTACTTTGTAAGAAAGGGGGAAATAGAAGCATATCTCATGTTTCCTGAGCCCTGGTTAGACCAGAATGGGAAAAGATGCCCTGGTTGGGAAATCTTTGAGGATGTCAGTATTCTCTCAGATGAAATGGAATAGGTTATCCTGGAGCCCCGTAGCACTGCATATAAGACTGTCAGTATTGAAAATACTTGGTCTATAAATCAGGATGATTATGCTTTGGCCCTACTAGATGATGATGGTCTAGGAGACAGTTTTCTGGGTATGATAGACGGGGGCACTTATTATAAAGAGCTCCATGCTGAGTTTGAGCTTATAGCTGATAAGCCTCTGAGAATCGGTATACCAAGGCGGCCCTTCGGCCCCGCAGACCTAGTGGACCGCTTTGGATATACTATCCTCATTCTTTCCCCTAGCTTTACGGATTGGTCATCTACCGATCTGCTACCTAAAGTTGAGGATCTCAAACCCCAGGTCCTCAATAATGTAATAAACCCTGTATAGTCTGCTTTTAATGATAATTTAATGTCTTTGCTTATTCCTTAGTTGCACCTACATTAAAAGATGCATTAAATAATAATTATTATGATAATGAGTCATTTAATGAAATGGACCCAAAAGATAAAAATTATTTGCTTGAGCTTGTAAAGTCAGTTGAGCACCAGGAACAGAGTCATTCATCGCAAGAATCGAAGACTGTCCACTATCAATGCAATTTGGACAATGAAATCAAAGAAATCAAAATCGGTAGTTACCTCCAAGGTTCAGAAAGAACGACACTTATTGATCTCCTCAAAGAATTCGTGGACGTATTTTCCTGGTCCTACGAAGATATACCCGGGCTAGACCCAGCTATAGTCTAACACCGGATCCCCATATATCCGGATGCTCGCCCAGTCAAGCAAAAGCTCCGCCGCATCAAGCCAGAATGGTCACTACAAGTTAAAGAATAAATCATGAAGCAGCTGGACGTCAACTTCATTCGGGTAGTTGAATACCCGATCTGGCTGTCCAACATAGTGACCGTTCCCAAGCCCAACGGGAAAGTCCGGATATGTGTAGACTTTCGCAACCTCAACAAAGCATCACCCAAAGATGACTTCCCTCTACCCAATATTGATATTGTGGTAGACGCCGTCGCTGCTCACAAAGTCTGATCCTTCGTCGACGGCATGCTGGGCTATAATCAAATCAAAATGGCAACATAAGACCAGGAGAAGACCTCATTCACTACTCCCTCGGGAACTTATTGTTATACTGTCATGCCATTTGGGCTGAAAAATGTCGGGGCTACTTATCAGAGGGCTGCCACCACCCTCTTTCACGACATGATCCACGAAGAAATGGAGGTCTATGTTGATGACATGATCGTGCATTCCAGCGACGCCAACGGTGCCCATATCAAACACCTTCGAAAGGCTAAGGAAGCACCAGATGAAGCTTAACCCCAACAAATGCACATTTGGGGTTACCAAAGGCAAAGTCCTGGGATTCTTAGTGACCGAGCAGGGCATCGAGATCGAGCCAGCAAAGATCAAAGCCATCCTAGAAATGCCACAGCCGAAAACTCCAACCGAAGTCAAAGGCTTCCTATGTCGATTGCAGTATATCAGCCGTTTCATCCGACAACTGACAACCACATGTGAGCCCCTCTTCAAACTCCTAAAAAAGAATACTGACCAAGTCTGGGACGAAAAGTGCCAGCTAGCCTTCGAGAAAATAAAAGCCTACCTTACCAATCCCCCTGTGCTAGCTCCACCCCATACACATAAACCTCTCCTCATATATTTAACCGTCACAGACACGTCAGTAGGGGCAATGCTCGCCCAAGAGAAAAAAGATTCCTACATCGAAAATGCTATATACTTCATAAGTAGGAAGCTGCAGGGAAGCGAGCTAAATTATTCAGCACTGGAGAAAAGCTGCACCGGCCTAGTCTGGGCCACTCAAAGGCTCAAGACCTATCTCCAAGGAAGGTCCATCAAACTCATATCCAGAATGGACCCTATCAAGTATATCTTCGGTAAGCCATCACTGTCCAGCCGACTAGCCAAGTGGTCCTTTCTTCTCAACGAGTTTGACATAACCTATTTCATACTCAAAACTATCAAAGGGAGCGTAATCGCAGACCACTTAGCCGATCTACTCTTGAAGGCCGAAGATGCAACTGAGCCTAGCTTCCCAGACGAAGGTGTCCTGGAAATCACTGACCACGACACCAATTGGCAAATGTTCTTTGACGGAGCCGCAAACAAAAGAGGCTTTGGCATAGGAATCTTGCTAATCGATCCGGCTGACTCTCATACTCCACTGGCTATAAGATTAGAGTTTGAATGTTCAAATAATAAGGCGGAATATGAAGCCTGTATTGCTGGCCTAGAAGAAGCTCTCAAAAGGGGAGCCAAAGATCTCGAAGTCTATGGAGACTCTGCCCTGATCATAAATCAAGTCGAAGGAAGGTGGAAAACCCAGGATCCTCGGCTGCAGCTCTATCATTCCAAACTAACAGCACTTGCCGCCCGATTTGATTCTATCTCGTTCCATTATCTACCGCGAGATAGGAATCAATTCGCTGATGCCTTGGCTACTCTAGCATCACTAGTCCAGATTCTCGCCGAAACTAATGTTCAACCATTCATAGTCGGGAAGAAGGTCACTCCGGCATATTGTTTCAAAATTAATGCAGTCCCTGAAGCAGATCACGAGCCCTGGTACGTTGATATCCTAAATCTGCTCCAGAAAGATATCTATCCTCCCGGCCTAGATAAAAGAGGAAGAGTCTCCCTGCGAAGGTGGGCCTCCCAATTTGTACTCAGTGGTGGCAGCCTGTATAAAAGGCATTATCAAGGCCTCAACTTATTATGTGTCGATTAGGACAAGGTTGAGCAAATTATGGACCAACTGCATGGTGGTACCTGTGGGCCTCACATGAATGGTCATATGCTATCCAAGAAAATTATCCGACAAGGGTACTATTGGAGTACGCTCGAAACTTATTGTATTCGGTGGGTGCGACATTGCAATAAATGCCAACGCTTTTCCAATCTGTAGCATGTGCCCCCATACGTCTTATATAACTCCACAGCCCCCTGGCCCTTCTCAACATGGGGAATCGACGTCATAGGCCAAATTCACCCGAAGGGATCCAATGGCCATGAATACGTCCTGGTAGCCGTCGATTACTTTACAAAGTAGGTGGAAGTCTCTTCCTACAAAGTCTTGAATGCCCGAAAGGTGTCCGAGTTCATCCGGACCAATATTATATATCGATATGGGGTATCTTTCGAGATAATCTCCGACAACGGCTCATATTTTGAAAGGGATGTGAATCGTCTACTCGACGAGTTCAAGATCCAAAGACACAAATCCTCCCCCTACCGATCGCAAGCTAATGGTGCCGTTGAAGCAGCCAATAAAACACTTGAGAATATCATCAGAAAAAGGGCTGACACAGGAAGAGACTGGCCAGAAAAATTTTCGCTAGCCCTCTGGGGCTATCGCACCTCAGTCCGCACACCTACTGGGGCTACCCCTTATTCTCTAGTATATGGCATGGAAGCGGTACTGCCAATAGAAGTGGAAATCCCATCACTAAGAGTGATGATGGAATCTGACATAGTTGAAATTGACTGGGTCAAAGGCAGATATGAAGAATTGGCTCTAATCGACGAACGACGTCTGCTAGCCCTAGAGCATACCCGGGCATATCAAAGGCGCATCGCCCGGGCTTTCAATAAAAAAGTCAAAAGTCGCGACATCCAAGCCTGAGACCTCGTGGCTGAGAAAACCCCTAGCTATGTTGATACTACTAGGGAAAACGAAGTTCACTGATGGGACCATACATCGTCAAGGAGATCCTGGTCGAGGTGCTGTGCTTCTCACAAACCAGGATGGGGAAGATCTTGTCCAGCCCTTCAACCTCGACAAACTCAAAAGGTACTATGCTTGAGATATTATATCTAGTGGTTGCTTCCCTCTCCAGCCCGCTATACTGAAAACCCGAAAGGGCAGCCTAGGCAAATGTTAGGGCATAATAAAAAAAATGAAAAAAAATGATGATATATATAAAAAAAACAATAAAAATGAGAAATAAGGGCTCGCTGGGTCAAAAACCCGAAAGGGCGGCCTAGGCAAAAGTTAGAGCAATAAAAAAAAGAGATAAAATAAAGAGATAAAAGGAGAGGGAAGGCACTACTTAAGTCCTCAGCATATTACCTCCAAGTCTTCAATATACCAGAGGCTCGACTGACAGAAGAGAAAAACCACGACAAGAAGCTCACATTAAGACACTAAAATATAATATTACAAGTTCTAAGGTGCTTAGGAATATTTACTAAGACATCTAAATTATACATTGATTGCATTGTACATATCTATATATTGCCTGTACCCCCTTTGTTTCCCCAAAAACTATCCTTTTTTTACAGCTTCAGCCCCAGAGTGGTCTATCAATGTCTATGGCGTCCACCGAGCCGGGCCCTTATACTCCTCCTACGAGGCGCAGAAGAAGCCCTAGACTCACCAGCATATGAGCCACCAGAAGTGTCTTCCTCTTCATCGTCAGCGTCCCCGTTCTCCTGGGCAGCTGTATTGCTCGGACCAGCTCCGTCATCTCTGAAACCAGTACCCCATGCAGGTGGGGGAGGAGGAACAGCTATCTCTTGTTCCCACAAATTGTCCTGCCTACTCGCCATGCTCAACCGTGGAGGCTCATTGCCGCCAGCTCTCAGAGCCGTTCCCCAACCAGTCTGGGGAGGAGGAGCAGCTACTTCTGGTTCCCATGGGTTATGCTGCCGACTAACATTGCTTAATCTGTGGGGTGCATCACTGGGACCCGCAGTATTTGGTCCAGGGGCCGTTCGAGCATCAAGACCGTGTACCCGCCTGAATTCTGCCTCCAGAGCCTGAGGAACGACTAACCCCGAGCTATCAATGTCCTCGCCTATTTCCATCAGGCGAGCATCAATCCCGTTAGTGACATGGCGGCCCAGCAAGTGCCTCAGTCCGTGCCTAATAGTGCGGGACGACCCCTCAACAGCTACCATGATCCATGCCAGGTACCCATGGGACAGAAGCATATAGTCAGCAAATGGATAGGCCACCTCCAGCCTCTCAGAATCCCGATGCCACATGCCCTGAATAGTGGCACCCAAGTTCTCATCAGTATTCTCCACTCCCATATATACAGGACGAGTTGTGTCCGGGATCACCTGCTCTCTCCAAAAATGGCGCAAGATCCGGTCCGGCTGATAAAAGGAGGTCCGCTCAATACCAAACATGACTACCTGACTATATTTAGCGGAATGTCGAAGAAAATGTCGGATCTCCCAATGATGAATTACCCAAATTATGTCCATGGAGCCCCGGCGGTAAAAATGATTAGCCCAATCAAACTCAGAATAATTGGTCTGAGGAAGATGCCCACGAACGCCATAAAGTGATGGGTCATATGGTGCTCCATGCGACACGGGAGTCAGAACCCAAAGAAAGTGCTCCTCTAGCCACATATGGACCAGAATGGGGCTACGGTAGGGAATAGTTAAGTCACCACCAAGCAAAAGCGATCGTGAGCCACAGAGTCTCGCCAAAATCACCGGGACAATGTTCAACCGGCGATCTCGAGCCTATAATGAAAGGTCCACGACCCGCACATCGATAAATCCAGGTGGGCCCACAAATAGATATCTCCCTACCAGACAGAGGAAGAGCGCCGTCAGCCTACGCCACAGATAGTCGACGTCATCCTCCCTATATTCTGTGAAGACCCCAGGGAGGACCATTAGATTAAAGGTTTCTCCATTAAAGAAACCTGGAGTAGCCTGGCGGGTAGTGTGAAAAAGCTCCCGGATAGCCATGTATGGTCGTCTCCTGTAGGCGGGCACTGCGATCTGACGAGAAGGTGCCACCCCCAGCATCACGCAGAATTCTTCAAATGTGGGGCACATCTCATTCATACCGAAGTTAAACAGATGGTCTTGAGGAGACCAAAACCTAGCGGCTCCCCTAAACATGTCCCAATTTATAATGATGTTCCGCCAGGACAGCAAGCACCTGAACCCAAAGATGTGATCAAACCAGTCCCACTCGTCTGATCGCATGGAAAGAATCCAGAAATCCAATGCATTCTCATAAACTTCAATTTCCAAAGCCGTGGGAATACGTGCGGCCATTTATAAAAGAGACGCAAGGGATTTTATAAAGCAAAAAAGAGGGTAGCGGCAGAGCAGAAAAAGGCTTATGAATTGTAAAAGAGGATAAATGAATGAGCTGGTGAGAAAGCAAGCCAGTCTCCATCTGTTTTTATACCGAGAATTGAAGAAACTGACAATTCTGTGCACAGTATGTGAATAGTAATGAATAGTGGCTGCACAGGGAAAAGCCATGGTGCCACCATAAACCCCCCTTGGCGCCTGTGGGGCTCAGGGATGCGACCGCGCCAAATGCACGCCAGTTGCAGTAGGGTGCACGTGCGCGTGCGGATCTGCGGGACACCACCAAGCCTCTCGTTCCACCCTCCCTTGTTTAGGTGAAGACGAAATCAAAAATGCGAGAGGAGAGCTGTCTATGATAGCGCGTTGGAATGCGCCTCGGTTGCCTTTAGTGGATTTATTATAAAAATAGCCTTATGGCCCGTTTCGGATCACTATGGGAGCTTTGGGTTTCCCGTATCAAGTTATCCCTTGTTTAGGGGATATTAGGATATGGGAATACATCACCCTTCCATTCTCATTCTCCCTTTTTTAGGGGAGAGCGGAAAAGTGCAAAGAAGGAGTGTTGCGAGGCCCCACTGGATCCAAAAAAATTTACAGTCGCCATCTTTATTTTAAGGCAAAAATAAAGAAAAACCAGAAAAATAAAACCAAAGATAAAAAGCGAGTTCGGAGGCTAAGTTACGACTTGGGAAGGTGCTAGGCACCCAACTCGCCCTTTCGGTCTCAAAATAGTTTTTGGCTGAAATATGCTTATTGTTATATTTATTCAGCAAATAAATAAAGCATTAAAAGACAGGAAATTAAAACAAATACATCCGTCGCTACATTATTTACGGACTTGCAGCCATTTCCTTACAATAATTACAAATGTATTTAAAAATATTTGGCCATTATAACGGCTCTTTTACATAATATTTCATATTCTAATCCGGGCAGCACAACGGCTTATATTGTCTATATTGGGCCGGATTTTAAATACAACTTTAAATAATAAATGAACGGAAAAATAAATAAATAACTGAAATAACGCCCTTAAAGGCTTTTACCTTTTAGAGCGGGGTATGCTCACTCTGTCCTTCTCGGGAGAGGGAGACTTTTATTGTTGTTGCTGATGTGATTCGGGCAGAGTGACGACTTATATATGGTGGTTTTGGCTTATTTGGTCGGGCGGAATAACGGCTTAGTTTTTGTGGTTTTGGCCTTTTTGGTTGGGCGGAATAACGGCTTATTTAGGGTGTTTTCAACCTATTTACTCGGGCAGAGTAACGGCTTATTTTGGGATTTTTGGGCAAAGGAAATATATGGGATACCTAACTAAAGGGCTAGGGATGACTTTAATCGGTTGGATTTGTGTTTTGGCGGAGTTTGGACAGGGTTTTGAGGCTTTATGAGAGAGGGGACGGACGATCGTACTCGGCGTAAAAATTACGCAGAGTAACTCTGGGCGAGAGGCCTTCAGCGAAAATGTTCGTCGAAATGGGAAGCCAGGCACCTCTATTTATAGTTGGGTCCGCGCTTCATCGGCTTGTAACGCGCGCAAAACAATTTATACAATGCGTTAACGGAACGGCACTGTTGAAGACCCTTGGCGTGGCCAAACAGCCTCTTGGGTGCGGCACCAAGGATGTTGGGTGCGGCACCAAGGATGTTGGGTGCGGCACCAAGCTCACTATTCCACTTTAATTTTTGACACTTTCCTCCCTCAGCACCACTGTTCATGCATCCTACTTTTCTTTTTTGCATTTTCAACCCTCAGAACTTGACATTTGTTAATTTTAAACAGCTTCTTGATATCGCATGCCGAGTTACATATCAGGTACGAATTGGGGTGTCTACAGAGCCCCTCAACGATGGAGTCTACGGGTAACCCAAGGCTTCTTGAGTAGGACGAACATCGTTGATAAACAATAGACTCTCCAATTTCGCTCAATTATAAACTGGGATGAGATGCAACGGTAGTAGTTATAATGCACGATATAACACAAACCAAACTCCATAGCCTAGACAATTTTAGTCGGTTATAGCAAGTTGTCGTAATTTTAAGCGGATATTCAAATTAAATGCTCTAATGGTCGGACCTACTAGTGTAGGTACGCCTACGTATCCCTTAATAAAGGAACTCGACCAATAAACGTAGTTCGTGCCAAACCTAAACTATCACTCACAACGGTCGGGCCTACCGAAATAGGCCGCCACGCATCCTTAAACAAGGAATCGTGATCAGACGTAGTTCACCTCACCTGGACTAAATGCTGCGCGGTGGCGGTCAAGCGGCTGCGGCAATACTAAATGAGCAAGTGCGGCAAAGCTTTATCAAATAAGTGCGCAAGCGGTAACACGCATAGCGATGGTCGCCTCGCCGTGATAGATCGCTTCTACGTATCCTTAGCTGGGCGAATCCACTAAACGTAGTTCTCATGCTACGTGTAATTGTCTCCTCGTGAACTCAAAGCCTTCACCGTGAGAACACGACCTTTCCCTTATTAACTGGGGGTCGCTGCGACTTTAAAAAGGAAAGTTTCCACACGCCCAACGGATGGAATGTGGGTTGCTTCCTCGTGATCTCAAATTTCTTCAACGGAAACAAGACCTTTCCCTCTTAATCCTGGCCGCGTACTTTAAAGGAAAGTTTCCAAACATTAAACAAATGCACTGCTAAAAAGGAAAATACCTTCCTTTTCTTTACCTTTGTTATGTCCATGCAGCACCGCTTTCGCTAATGTTAAGCCACGCCGCCGTTGCTTATTGTTCTCCGCCGCACTTGCCGATTTCGTCACCGTTCCAAATTGGCCGGAAAATCTTTTCCCATGTCCGCTTTGTTTTCGGCTTTAGCTAGAAAAAATTTTCTTTATGTTGCTGCATTTCTTTTATCATTGCTCCAACCTTGGTCGAAGCCTTTTTCTTGTCCGCAAAGATCTCGTACCACTGAATCATCTTTTCTTTTGTCGTTGTTTTCTTTTTCGCCCATTTTCTAGCTTTAGCCGAAAATTTCTTCTTCTCAAGGCCAGATTTTGTTGCATGTACCTATAAATTTTTCTCCTTTCTTGTACATGCATTTTCCTCTCCATTTTTTTTGTTTTTTTTTTTCGTTTTTTGTTTTTTTTTCTCTCTCCCCCTTTTTTTTCTTCTGCATGCCTGCCATTTCTCTTTATTTGCATGTTTATTACCTCTTTTTTTTTCTTTTTTTTCTGCATGCTCACCATTTTTCTTTATTTGCATGCTTATTCTTTTTTCCCTTTTTTTTTTTTTTCATATTCCTTTCTTTTTTTTTCAATATTCCTCTTTTTTTTATTTACCTGGATATACTTCAGATCTGCTAGATTTTGGCACTGTTTGTGTGGGTCCCAATGGGCACAATAATAAGCTAGAAGGGGGGGTTGAATAGCTTATTAAACACTTAAAACTTTTAAGTAAATTCTTTGAAGGATACTTGCAATCTATTGAAGAGAATGAAGTAGCGGAAGACCTTCAAGATATTGCCTGTGTCCGCCGATAAGGACTACCGGTAGACCCTTACAAGATACTTAAGTTCCTGCAGAATGGATAAAGATAATCAAAGCAATGACTAGATCAAATGACAAACAAAAGATAAGAAATAACACAAGTATTTTGGGATGGTTCACTATAAAGAGTGCTACGCCCACCACCAAGGCACCAACCTTGATTTAAATAGTGCACTATGTTTTCCACTAGATCAATTACAAAGAATATCCCTAATGGATCGTGTACAAAATATTGACTTGTGTTTGTCTATGGAATTAAATATCTGTAAATACAAGATATTTAATTCGTGCGTATATAGTTAATGAATGTAAACAACAAGAAGTTAAAAACAATAAGTGTTGAAGAGCACTTCTTGTTGTTGACGAGGACTTCTAGATCTGTTGAGGATCTCTTGATTGCACCGAGTGGAAAGACTTGGAGTTATGAAGTTTCAAAGCAATCCTTTAAGTGTTCGATTGATTCGCATAATGTCTGTTTCTCCAATTTTAATGGCAGAGATTTATATAGTGCACTTCAAAAGATCCGTTGAGAAGACGAATACTTCAACAAATTTTATGAATGCATTAAATGCATGGGGTCAACAAGGATTTTCGCCTTCACATATCTAGAGCAGTAATGATTTCCCGAGATCTTCAAAAGGTGGGCGATTTAGGTGTCGATCTCGAGAGTTGTCAGCAGAGGATGCCTCCGCTTCCCCGCTTTCATCGCTCGCACCTAAAAAGCCTTCTGCCGAGTTGCTTTCATGCTTGATATGTCGGAGTCGTCTTAGGTTAATTCAACACCGATAAGGATAGGTTGAATTAACCCAATGAGTCATTCACGACAGAAACGC